>PVIY010004601.1:15328-101574 GCA_004026745.1 Myrmecophaga tridactyla | reverse complement strand
CCCCCCCCCCCCCCCCCCCCCCCCCCCCCCCCCCCCCCCCCCCCCTCACCACCCTCCCCTTTCTCCAGCCACACTGGCCTCCCTGCTGTTCCTCAGATGTACAGAGCACAGGGCCTCTGCACTGGCTGTTGCCTCTGCCGGGGGCTCAGCCTAGATATCACATGGCTGGGCTCCCTCACTCCCCGAGGACTTCCCTGACCACCCCAGTAACTCCCTGTTCCTTTTGGCAGCTTCATTTTTCTTTAGGACACTTACACCTGTGGTCTTACATATTTATTTATCTCAATTTTTATTGTCTTCTCTCCCTATTAGAAGGTAAGTTCCATGAGAGCTGGGGCTTTGTGTTTGTATGCTGCTGGTTCCTGGTGTCTGGCACAGAGGTAGCAGCTAATAATATTTGTTAAGTAAATGGCTAAATAATACCTATCTCACAGTTCATTGACAAATTGCTACATACACAGCACCGGGTGCAGTAAGCTCTAAGTAAGTAGAAGCTTCCTTTCTATTTCTACCACATCTTCCCATTCCAGATTCCCAACTAGAAGCTCTACACAGGCCACCATTCATTCCAGATGCTTCTGCTAGAGCCTCTGCCTTGCCCTGCCCATCCCTACCCTGCCTGTTCCATGCTGCCCTCGAGTCGGCTTTGCTGTGTCCCTAGAGGAGGAGGTACAGCACACTGCCATGTGGCTGAGACAGTTTGGAAACTGGTATCTCTTGGATTTTGTCATTGTCCTGTTTCCACTGGGCATTTTGTGGTTAGGGCCTGGCTGCTGGCCCATCACTCCTAGGCGACATCAAACATATGCCAGAACTTATGAAGAATTGGGACCACTTTACAGGTACAGAAAATATAAGCCCTTCCTTGAGCCTTGACTGAGGGGTTCCTCGCTCTTGACCCCGATACAAACAGAATGCCAAATAGACTGCATTAATCCGAAAGTCCCCAGCAGTGTGGGCCTGGCCTCATGTGCAGAAAACCTGCTTACGTCTCCCCATTCTTACAGCGTGGCTTCAAGTTCCCTAGAGAAGTCACAGGCCACTTAGAGATGGCAGTGCTGTCTTTCTTTAAGGAAGAGGCCCAGGCAATATTCCTGGAAGGCTTTCTCCTCCTTTCTCACCAAGAACTCACATGCAGACATGCGAAAGCTTCTGAGAAGGCAGACCTGTCAACTCTCAAGGGGTCTTTGAAAATCACTGACTCGGGTGTGTTTGGTCTGAGGCTCCTAGATTGCTAATGGGTTTGGACATGGACCTTAAACTTGTATGGATGATGGCTTAAGTCTAGGGGCATTTTTTTGGAGAGCAGGTTCATTGCTTTGTTTGCATTGTCAGATGGTTAAGAATCAGCCCTTCTAACCCTCCGCACGGAGACAGAAGACTCACCCACAAGCATTGTGCCCATTGCATCCCACATGCACCTCCAGATTCTGTTGCTGCCTGCTGTCTCCACTGAGAGCTCCCTGGTGCTGTTCAGAATAAAAGAGGCATATAGTTAGTAGCCAACACAAAAATAATAACAAACAAGCTTAGGGAAAAAAAAACTGAAAGGACAACATTTCCAGGCCTTTTTCAGCCCTGGATAAGATACACTAAGATTTCTGGCCTTGAGAAAAAAAGCCCTTCTGTTTTCTATTCTTTTTATATTTTTTTGTATTTTCCAGATTTTCTACAAAAAGTTTTTGCTATTTAATCATGAAAAGAAAAGCCTTTGTGTCAAGGGAAAAAAATCACTGTCAGTACATAAATGTATCTGCATTCAGCCCTTCCCTTTATATTTTTGAGGTTTTTAAAAGTCTTTGTATTGTTCAGTTGATACATTTTGATCACCAAATTTACTGAAAAAAAGCATGAACATTTTTAAATGCATTAGTTTACTCTAGAAGTATTTAGTATAAGGAGTTAATGGAAATGTTTTAAAGGACAATTTTCATGCTCTGATATGTTCCATTAAACGGTAGAATGCGTCATTTGCAAAGATGCGTTTTGATGGATAGTTTTGATGTGGTAATAATTTCAGTTCATTTGAACTGTTGTAAAGTTTTTATTTCTCCAGAGGCTGAGCTAAATTCAGTGGGCTAAATTTGCCCTTAGATTCCACTTTAGGCCAACCTTATTTATCTATTATTAGCTGCAGTGGAGGTTTTAAAAAACGGATTTTAAACTATTGCTTCAGCTGATGAGACCAATGCAATAGCTATTTAACTCTGTATTTATAAAATTTCCTAGAAGAAATTTAATTGGCATATAAATACTTGCAGCCAGCTTCTGTTGTTGCTATAGGTATCTTTCTTGACTTTTCCAGCCCTGGGTAAGCTACACGAAGATTTCTGGCCTCGAGAAAAAAAAAATTAATTAGGCTTTACAGATTTATGGGATACCCTTGTAGGCAATTTGTTCTGATTCATCTGGGACAGATGTCTGTGTAGTTTAGAGTCGCCACACAAAAGGAAGACGATATAAAATTATTCTCATCATCGTGGAGAAAGACCTCATGTTTCTTTGTACCCGGGGCATGTTAGAATCAGGTTTTAAAACCCATGCCTGCCAACATGGGGCAAAAATCCTAGAATGAGCTGTGACTTAGCATCAAGGGATTCAGAAAACCTTCCCGACCAAAAGGGGGAAGAGTGAAATGAGAGAAAGTGTCAATGGCTGAGAGATTCCAAACAGAGTGGAGAGGTTATCCTGGAGGTTATTCTCATGCATTAAGTAAATATCACCTTGTTATCCAAGATGTAATGGAGAGACTGGAGGGAACTGCCTGAAAATGTAGAGCTGTGTTCCAGTAGCCATGTTTCTCGAGGATGATTGAATAATGATATAGCTGTCACAATGTGACTGTGTGATTATGAAAACCTTGTCTCGGGATGCTCCTTTTATCTACCTTGTCAAGAAATGAGTAGAATATATGGAATAAAAATAAATAATTTGGGGGAACAAATGTTAACATAAATTTAGTTTGAAATGCTAGTGATCAATGAAAGTGAGGGGTAAGGGGTATGATATGTATAGTCTTTATTTTTTCTGTTACTGTTTTATTTCTTTTTCTGTTGTCTTTTTATTTCTTTTTCTGAATTGATGCAAATGTTCTAAGAAATGATGAATATGCAACTTTGTGATGATATTGAGAATTACTGAATATATATGTAGAACAGAATCATATGTTAATGTTTTTGTTCTTAATTTTTTTTAATTAATAAATAAATTTAAAAAAAAAAGCTGGGGTTTGTAGATCTGTGTATGACCATGACGTGTACTAATAAATAGCTTTTCTGCCTAGCAAAAAAAAAAAACCCATGCCTGCATTCTAGCTATGCCATTTTCTAGAATTCCAGACTGAATTTATAGGGATAAAAAGAACTTAACTGAGATCAAGCCATTTGTCTTTAAATGTGTAAGTGCAACTTTGAACCTTGGCTCTGCCTCCTAGCTGTGTGACCCTGGACAGCTGATACAACTCTGATCCTTTTCTGTGAAAAGAGGATAATAATATACGTTCTGTTTTGGAAATAAAGTATGTTGTGGCATAATCAGCATAGGATATGTGGCACATATTTCAGTTCATTTCATTTTCCCCATCTAATTCTCAAAGAATAATGTCAATTGAACAAACAATTAATTGAGCACTTATCATATGTCAAGTCCTAGAGATACCAATATTCCATTCAAGAATATTTGAATGTCTTTAAGAAGCATCTTCCAGAAAGGACAGAGCCCCAATTACCTCTTGTTGCAAAACTGTTCTAATTGCAGTTTAAAGAAAGTGCCCTTGGATCCAAGGGGAAGGTATATTTATTTCCACTGGCATGGTTTTACAAAAGGGTTCAAGAGGCCTTGGACAAATAGGAGCTGACCTTAAATATCAGCAACATTTTGGAAAGCAAAGGCAAGGTGAAGCCAGAGGATGCAGGTGGTAGGGTCGGGGGAGCTCCACAAGGGAAATGGCCAAGGAGCAGAGGCCCAGTGGCCAGAGAGCTAGGTGCAGATAATTGTGTCTCTTCAATGCCATGGCCTGTCCCTATAAGCCAGTCTGACACCCCATAAGGTTAAGTCTTGGGAATCTTGCAGAAGCTCAGTAAGTTCTCACTGCCTTCATTCATTCACTCAGCAAACTGTTATGGTGTACCAGCTATGTGCCAGTCCCTGTTCTAGGCCCTTGAGGGTCAAGAGTGAGAAAATCAAAGTTTCCACATACATGGGGCTGACATTCTAGCAGGGCAAACAGGACATAATTTGATAAACAAATCCAGGTGTCCCTTGTTTTTTTGTATTTCGCCTGAGTACACTTTGCAGATATTTCATTTTTTACAAATTGAAGGTTTGCAGCCACTCTGGTCCAATAGTACCATTTTTTCAGCAGTGTGTTCTCACACTGTGTTACTGTGTCACTTTTTTTTTTTTTTTTTTTTTGCCATGGGCGGGCTGCAGGACTCGAACCCAGGTCTCTGGCATGGCAGGCGAGAATTCTGCCACTAGGCCACCATTGCACTGCCCATTGTCACATTTTAATTAAAGAATGTCCATTGTTTTCTTAGACAATGCTATTGCACACTTAAGTGGTGACTGTAGACTGTAAACTTGTTTTATATGCTTTGGGAAACCAAAAAATTCTTGTAGAATATTGTGACACTCGCTTTACAGCAATGGTCTGGCAGTAAATCTGCAGTATCTCCAAAATGCACCTGTAAACATACTATAGAATGTGATTTCAGGGGATTAGTGCTACAAAGTAAGGGAAAGTGTAGGGGATGGACCAGAGTGGCTATTTTCCGTGGGGTGGTCAGAGAAAGCCTTGAGATTCGGATGAGATGCATTTCTGAAGCAAGAGGTCTCCAGGCAGAAGTGCAGTAGGTACCAAGGCCCTGAACCGGGCACCCACTTTGGGTGCTCACAGAAGAACAGAGGGCCTGGGTGCTTCCGGGGCAGTGCTAGGAAATGAGGTCAGGGAAGCCGGGAAGAGCAGGGTGGAGGGTTCTGAACCCTATACTCTGTAACCCACCCTCTGATCCTCTCTGATCCGCCTCCTCTCCTCCCTGGGTGCCCGACTCACCTTTTCCTTGGGGATCTCACCGATCCCATCAGATCACTGGTGTCACCAGGCCCTGCCCATTATTTACCTCTCTGACCTCAACCTGAACACAGGCCCTTCCTTCCATTCGCCCTCACTCAGCCAAGACCAGGCTGGACTGTTCAGCCAAGGAAGCACTAAAGGGAAGTGAATAGAATAACTAACAACTGCACGTTGGACAGGGCTGTTCTCAGAACTCTTGAGGCTGCCCATAGGTGGCCTGTCCCAGACCCCCACCTGGGCGGTGACCGCTTCCCTGCACCTGGCGCCCTTCCTTCCCACCCAGCACGTTGGACTCCCGGGGTCCGGGTCCTGAGAAAGGGGCCCACGGAGGAGAAGGAGGAAACTTCTCACCAGTCCAAGTTCCGCCTTCCAAGCTACTTCCTGTCCCAGCATCCTCCTCTTCCCACCTGATTGACATTGGGACCGTCCATTCTCCTCCAGGGAGACCCTGCCTACCACGTCTGGGCTTGGAAACCCTACTCAGTCACATCAGAGCATTGGCCTCTCAACCTCATTCCAGATCTCAGGTCCATAGGGTTCCTTGCAGCTCCCTCGGTGGACCTGAACTTGGTCTGCCCCTGCCCTGAGGTGCTTCAGGTGGGAACTCTCACATAGTCTAGTTCCTTAAAGCTCTTCTTTGCCCACCAGCCCCAGTGGGCATCTCCTCCATTAGGGGAGGCAGGGAGGACCAAGGCTGATTTCTTGTTGCCCACACTCTTTGCCCATGGTGCTGAGCCTTCCCAGGGCAGAGCAGCACGATGGACTCATTGGGTGTTTCCTGAAGACCTAGTAGACCTGCTAGACCCCTCATCCCTTGAGCTAGGAACCCTTATCTGTTTATGGGGTAGATAATAAAGTAATTGTGCTGAGCTACTTGTCCAAATGCAAATGGGACATAAAGGGAGCAGAGCCTGCATGTGCTGCCTGGAGGGCAGAGACCTGGGAGAGGACGTGACACATAATATAAATATATATATTGATAAAGGATATATGTAAACTTGCTAGGCTTGTTCTAAGAATATGCTATATTCAAGACATAGAGTCTGTGATGAATTCTCTTGGTTTCCAAGGCAAGGAGACTTGAGAAAGTACTATCATTGAGAAATGGAGGTAAGGAGTTGGAGTGCAGATCTGCCTGGCTCCAGGGCTGGGATTTTGGCTCCCACACCTTATTGCTAGTTAAGTGAAGAGTCCATAGCATGGGGAAGAGAAAACAAGGTCTGGAAGAATTCACTGAGCCAGGGCTCTGGGCCACTACAACATTTTGTGCTGAGCCTCAGTCCATCATAGAGTGCACAGTGGTGTCATATGAAATTGAGAAGGGGAATCGCAGAAGAGTCCAACAAGAGTCACTTCTCCTGCCCAGGCAGAATGGGGACAACAGAAGAGGAAGGTTTGTGCCTCCAGGAGGGTAAACCAAACACATTTACAAATACTTCTTCATCCCTCACTTTCTTCCTTCCTTGCAGTCACACAGTGAGGGAGAGGTCATAACAAATGACCATGAGCTGGGTGGCTTAAAACAATAGAAATTTATTGTCCCACAGTTCTGGAGGTCAGAGGTCCAAAATGAAGATGTCGGCATGGCCATGTTCCCTCTGAAACCTGAAGAGAATCCTTCCTTGCCTGGCTTCTGGTGTTTGCCAGCCATCCTTGGTTTTCCAATGCTTGTAGACTCGTCACTCCAATCTCTCCCTTGGTTTTCATGTGGCCATGTCAAGTTTCTTCTTCTTTTAAGGATATCAGTCATACTGGATTAGGGCCCATCCCTATCTCAACTCATCATATCTTCAAAGTTCCTATTTCCAATAAGGTCATAAATTCACAGAACCAGGGGTTAAGACTTCAACATATCTTTTGGGAGAACACAATTCAGTCCGTAACAGTGTTATTATCTCTCTGCTTCACAGATGAGGAAATTGAGGCTCAGAAAGGTTGGGTGACCCTCAAGAGCCCTCACAGCTGAAGAGGCAGAGATTTTGGCTTTGGAGCCCTTTCTCACTGCACTGAACAGCTTCTTTTGAGGTAGTAGGGAGTGTTCAGGAGCTCTGGGGTTTCCCCACACCAGAACAAGATGAGCCTTAGAGCTGTAAATAGAGAAGTCTCTGGAATTATGATTATTCGCAGCCTTTCTGTAGTTAGGTTGCAAGGCTGCTAGTTATCTTGCTCTGTGCCCACGTGGGGCGTTACACCTGTTTCTCTAAAAGGTAAGAAGATCTAATTCCTGGCCATGAGGAAGAAGAAAGGCTCAGAACTTGTTTCCTTATTTGCATTGCAAAACCAACAAAAGCCTTGCTGTGAGGTCCTAGCTCTTTCAACCCAGGAAGTTTATCCTCAAGAAAGTACACAAGATTGCTCCAGAAATTTTTGAAAGTGAAAATGCAGGGTTCTTGCTGGCTGCCCCCTTTCCCAGGCTGGTGTAATCACACTATAGCTCCTTTTAACTGAACCCCTCCTGGGGGACTGCTGGTCTACCTCCATTCACCCACCATTTCAGTCTCTTCACACCTTAGGGAAGCCTGAACTGTTCTTTTATTTCTCCCTTTTACAGCCAAGAAAACCCAGGCTCAAGGAAGCAGAGAAACCAGCCAAAAGTCACCCAGTGAGTTAGCAGCACAGCTGAGATTTAAACACAGCACTTTGTTGTCTTTCTGTTTAATTAATCTGAAAACCATTACTGAGCACCTGCTGTTTGCACTAGGGAAGATATGGGGGAAAGGAAACATAAGCCTGCTTTCTCTAGACTGTCTGGGTTGGCTCCTCTGAGCTTTGATTAAGGGCTGTCCTACCAACTTGCTTCCCCTAACTTCTTGTTGACATTGTTAAATGATATGAAGATTTTATATCTGCAGATGAAGAGACCAATGCTCAGGGAGGTCCAGAAACTTGCCAAAAGGCAGAAGGAAGCAAACAGTTTTTTTGAGCACCTGTATATGCTAGGTCATTATTATTACCTCACTTTACAGAGAAGGAAACTGAGGCTCTGAGGGGTGTGGGGTTGACCAAGGTGACACAGCAGGCCTGTGTGCCCCTCCATCCTGTCCCATCACATCCTCACATCCACATGGAGGCCCCTATATATGTGGGATTTAGAGTTGTGTGCCAGGGCCCATCACATCCACATGGTTCAAGCATCTGATTGTGCCTTCCTGGTTTTCTAGGGCTACAGTTTCCTTCCTGACTTCTTGCTCTGGTCATACCCTGACTATAACTGGAGAGACACATGCAGTGCTTCCAAAATGTAGAGGTAGGAGCAAACAAATGATGGATAAAGGCTTGTCAGTCCCTGGGTTTCTGCCTCCAGGGCTGCTGAGGCACTGCACTGAGACTGTATAGGGCCCTTAGGCAGTGCTGTGCCACCATGCCCATGTTTGCTGCCAGCTCTGTGTTAAACACTGGGCCTGTTTTTACAGATGGTTTCTCGCACAAGCCTCCTATCTCTGCTGTTCGAGAGGGTTTAAGCTGTCCAAAATGAGGCAGGGATGCGTCCCAGAGGATGCTGCCTGGAGGCTGGCTTCTTTCCCAGTAATGCCCCCAGCTCCATGGTAGTCCACATTTGACCCTGATACCAAAACAATCCAATGGGCCTATAGAGCTTTCCCCGAGATTCCACAGGAGGGCTGTGAAGCTGCAGCCTTTTCCCAGGATGCTAATTAAAAACAAAACCAGATCAATACAGCATCATAAATAATTCAACTTGGAGAACACCAGGGACCCAAGGTTCACGCTGCTGCTCAAATCCCTCCAGACCTTGTTCTCATAGTTTTCAGACTTCCTGGAGATTTCCCAGAGATGATGTCCTGGGAAGCAGCTGCACCCAACCGCTGAAAACCTGGGGCTAGAGGCTCAAACAGCTGCCATGGATTTGGGTCTCCCACAGACTGCACCCTATCTGGGGGACAATGGGTGGGGAGTGGACCTGCTGATGAGATTGCAGGGCTTATCAAATGGGAGCTGAACCTGGAAGCAGCATGCCCCTCTTCTCAATGAAACTTCCAAATGTCTTCCAGTTGGGGGGTTGATTTGGACTGAGAAAGGCCTGGTTTTTGAGGTCCCATAGTATCCACAGGTGAAACTCATTGAGAGAAGCCACCCTTTATCACCACATTTCCCCAATAGAGTCCTGGAAACCAAGCTGGCATTGGTGGTGGGCTCTAGGCCCCACTGCCCCCTCAGCTGAACATGGAAGGTTGCCCTCACATCCTCCTGGGATCATGGGTCATGAGAGGGTGGTGCCCGAAAATGACTTCAGAACTGTTTGCATTCTCTATCATCATCATCTTCACCATCATCTAAGGTAAAATCTACTGAGCATGATTCTGTACCAGTTACTACTTTAAGCACTTTATAAACAGCACATAATTTAATCCTCCCTCAAACTCATGATCTATATACTCTCAAGATGCCCATCTTACAGAGACCACCTGGGATTCGCAGAGGTCATCCATGCTGCCCAAGGTCACATATGATTAGTTAGTGGTGTTCTCAGGAGTCAAATCCATGCAGGCTCACTCCAGAGTCCACAGTCCAAAGGCCAAGGACTGCTACAGTCTATTATTGTTCATAGGGTGGTGTATAGGATCAATACTTTGTGGTAGGAAGAAGAAATAAGAGGACTATGAGGAAGAAACAGGAATGTTTCATTACATAGTTACATGAATTGAAATGTTGGTTCTTTTCAACATGGGTTTAAAAGAAGAATGCTGAAGGAGGAAATGCAAATAGTAGAAATTGTTGGTAAATTGACTCCAGGGCTCAGTTTTTGGCTGCAAACTTCTGAACTGTGATCATTTCAAGGGGTGACCTTGACACTGTGCTCAAGAACCTCTCCCCAGCTCCCTCTCCTGCCTCTCCTGACTCCACACCAGATATACAGACATATGATAGATACTTGGCATGCAATAATTTAACCATCCTTGTATTAACTTGCCATTTTTCTGAAATAAGAACTTGAATTGTTCCTAGTGACCAGGGAAATCAACCTCCCAATCAAAATAATTTTGTCATATCACCTAAAAGTTAGCACTGCACAAATTCTGTGACCCCTTTCCTTTCCAGATGTGAATCTGAAACTTTTTTGTATCTCTCATTTATGGTATCTCCCCTTGTTTTCAAAATGTTTGTTTGAATCTCTTTTGAGAGTTTTTCTTACCTTGTTTACTATTATTCTCCTAGTTTTCAAAATGCATACTCTCAGTGCTTGTCAAATGTGTACTATAAGTTTATTTACTTATAAGTTCCAGGGCCTTAGTCCTAGGTGGATCCCAAAACAAAATAACAAAAACCTTTTCGGAAAGGTTGATGTGGTGGAGTGGGGTAGATAGAGTCTCGGGCTCTACTTGTGTATTGAACAGAACCTATAAGCCAAGGGGAAGTAATCATTTGGCATTTGGCTCATACAAAAACCCCCCACTTCTTGCTGAATGCAGAATTGTTAATTGACATCAGAAATCTTTTTCATTTTTTTTCAAAAAATTCCAAGTCTGTGATCTTATTTCCGCAGCTCCATGAAAGTGTTGTGCTGAGATTCACTGACAGGTGAATCAGCCAAGCTGCCTGCCCAGCACCCACCTCTCAACTTAAGCTCTTACTCACCATCAAACAATATTGTCAGTGTGAAATACACTGACAATATATTTCAGTCAATAGAAGCACATGCTACAGTGCTTCTATTGAATTTAGAAATTACAAATGCCTTAGAAACTATCCCTCGAGAATGTCAAGCACCTTCTAGGTAGTGAGATACATGAAGTATTATGCTGTGCAGGACTGGTAAGAGATCACTGCTGGTGTTAAGGTTGTGGCCTTGTTCCTTTGAAGGCTTGGAGCACCAGCATGGGTGCTCAGGGGTGTGTGATGCCTTAGGTGGCCTTTCTGAAGCCTGGGCCCCTGTCCACTTGACTCAAAACTCACCTGACACACCATGAGAAGTCCTTGTACCCATGATTGGTTAGCCATGAGCATAGGAAGCAATACTAGCTCTTCTGGCAAAAGGAAAGGTTCTTTGGGGATTTCTGGGAAACGAATTCCTCCATGATAAAAAGGACGGGTGAGGAGAAACTGCCCTTCCTTGTTTCGAACATGATTCTATCAAGATATGCTGTTTGAGGGCTGAGGTAGCCATTCCGCAACCATGCAACAAAGCTGAGGACAAAAGCCAGAGCACTGAGAAGGCGTATAAGAAGCACCCAGGTCCTTGACAGCATCATGCTGCGAGTTAATCAACCTGCCACCACCCACCTTTGGACTGCTGAGATAATAAGACCTTTGTTGTTTAAGCTACTGATTTTCTAACTTTGGTGTGCATGAGAATCACTTAGGAATCTTTTAACATAGAGATTCACTTCAGTGGGGCAGAAGTGGGGCCCATGAATTTGAATTTCTAAGGCTCCCAGATGATGATGGCTAAATTTGGTTCCGGGACCACACTTTGAGTGGTGGTGCTGGTTTAAGCCAATTTTAGTTGCATGTTCTGCTGTAACCCAAAGCATCCTAACTGCTAAACACTTTGGGGGGGTACCTGACAATGAATAGTTTTACTCCACACTTGCAAATTCTATGGCAAACATCCTCTCATTTGATCCTCACAACAGTCCTAGGAGGGAGCTTTACCCTCCTCACTTTACAGAAGAGGAACTTGAGAATTAGAAAATTGCATTTGTCAGAACCTTTTTGTTTGCAAGTGAAGGAAACCTAATTTGAATGAATTTAAACACAGAAGGGAAGTTGTTGACTTAACTAGAAAGAATAGGGGTAAACCTCAGGAAGCACTGAATCCAGTGACTCATATTATGTTGCCAGGTCTTTGTTACTCTTTTTCTTCCTTGTTTATCTTTCTACTCCAAGCTAAAACTGAAATTGATGCAATAAAAACTAAGATGCATCTGGAAGCTGATATGTGATTTTATTGCATTGAAAGCCAATTACACTGTTACACTGACACATTTCTAGATCCAAAATTTAAGGACAAACATTTCTCAAAGAAAATATAAAGCAAGAGCATGCAAATATATAAGAAAAAAACAAGAGTGAGCACTTTTGAAAAAATTCGGGAAGTATCTTCTTTCTTTCCAAACTGTATAACTTTTATTTCTTTTACTCTTGTAACGCTGGAGCTAGAACTTGCAATACAATGTTGAATAGGAGTGATGAGAGAGGACACCCTTGTCTTGTTTGCATTCTTAGGGCGAAAGCATTCAGTCTCTCACTGTGTTAAGAAAGTTTCCTTCTCTGGTGGTTTGAAGTTGCACGTATCCCAGAAAAATGTCCTTAAACCTCATCCATTCCTGTGGGTGTGAACCCATTTTCAGTAGGACCTTTTGATGTTAAGGTGTGGCCCACCTCAATCAGGATGGATCTTGCTCTTATTACTGGAGTCCTTTGTAAGTGAAATAAAATTCAGATGGAGAGAAAGTCATAGGAATCAAGAAGCTGAATATCAGGGGAATGCAGAAAAGGAGAGGCCAGCATGCGTCTTGCCATGTGACAAGCCAAGGACCAGGGTCACCAGCAGCCAGCCCCAGGACAACACAGCCTTTGGGAAGAAAGTATCACCTTGATGATGTCTGGAAGCCTCAAACCATGAGAAAATAAATTCCAATTGTTCAACCAGACCCATTTCATGGTATTTTCTTGAGCAGCCCAGAAAACTAAAATACCTTCTATACCTAGATTTTTTATAGTTTTCATCATAAATTGGTGTTTAATTTTTGGGAAATGCTTTTTCTGCATCTGTTGATATTATACGGTTTATGTTATTCCATCTATTAAAAACTATGTTGATTAATTTACCAATGTTGAACTAACCTTGCATTTGTAGAATAAATCTAATTGGTTGTGAGGTACTATCATTTTTATATTGCTGAATTCATTTTTCCAAAATTTTCTTAAGGATTTTTACATCTATATTCATGAAAAATAAATAGTCTTCAATTTTCTGTTTTGTTATATCTTTTTCTCTTTTTGGTATTTGTGTAATGATCCCCTCATAAAATGATTTGGGAAGTATTTTCTCTGCTTCTATTTTCCAGAAGCTCATTTGAAGAATCAGTACTATTTCTTCCTTAAATGTCTCATAGAATTAACCAGTGCTGATGCTTTCTTTTTTAGGTAAAGATTTTAACTATCAATTCAATTGCTTTAATAGATATGAGAATGTTGAGGTTAAGTTTTTACTTAATGCAATTTTATTGAGATATATTCTCACATCAAATAATCCATCAAAAGCATACAATCAATGGCTCACAGTATCATCATATAATGGTGCATCTATCACTACAATCAATTTTAGAACATTTTCATTACTTCGTGAAGTTTTTTGTTTTCGCATGGGGAGGCTCTGGGAAGCGAACTTGATTAAGTTTTGATAGTCTGTGTCTTTCAAGGAATGGGTTCATTTTATCTACATTATCATGTATGTGTGGAAGTATCTACTTGTTCAAGTGCTCAAAACTTTAGTTTGTGAGGTGGTGTTGTAGTTTACTAGCTGCTGGAATGTGATATACCAGAAACAGAACGGCTTTCAGAAGGGGGAATTTATTCAGTTGCAAGTTTACGTTCCAAGGCCATGAAAATGTCCCAACTAAAACAAGGCTTTAGAAATGTCCAATCCAAGGCATCCAGGGAAAGACACCTTGGTTCAAGAAGGCTGATGACGTTCAGGGTTTTTCTCCCAACTGGAAAGGCATGTGGTGGACATGGCGGCATCTGATAGCTTTCTCTCCCAGCTTCTTGTTTCATGAAGCTCACCCAGGAGCATTTTCCTTCTTCATCTCCAAAAGTCTCTGGCTGTAGCTCTGTAGCTCTTTCCAAATGGTTCCTTCTTAAAGGGATCCAGCAAGCAACTCCACATTGAGTGGGTGGAGACACACCTCTATGGAAATCATCTAATTAAAAGTTACCACCCACCATTGTGTGGGTCACATCTCTATGGGAACAACCAAAAAGCTCCCAGCCGGCAATACTGAATGAAGATTAAAGGACATGGCTTTTCTGGCGTACACCACAGATTCAAACTGGCACAGGTGGCTTCAGTCAAATTGCATCAGTTTCATGAACCAGATTTTCAAGTCAAGTAGTTAATAGGCAATAAGTCTTTACCTTAGTGGCTTGCTATTTCTGAGGGAAGAAACAGCTAATAATGAATGTTGGTAACATCAAAGCTGGCCAAACATAGCATCCTCTATCAATAGCAGAAGGCGAGGGCGGGCCATGGTGGCTCAGCAGGTAAGAATGCTTGCCTGCCATGCCAGAGGACCTGGGTTTGATTCCCAGTGCCTGCCCATGTAAAAAAAAAACAGTGGAAGGTGAATATCTATTTGGTACTATAAATGTGATTTGAGAAGTACACAGCAGCTGATATGATGATATATGTTTCCTACACTATAATTGCAAACATTTAAAGTTGTCTAGTAAGTTGTTTCAATAATATAAATTTAAAATTAATTTTAAATTAAAATTTAATTTTGAATAAAGTATCCAATTTATTGTTTTCTATTACATAACTCCATTTATAATTGTAAAATGTCTTCTGGACTTTTGGCCATCATGCTTCATGATTTTGAATAAAGTATTTCGGATGAAGTATTTGGATTAAGTATTTTGGATAAAATATCCAATTTATTGTTTTCCATTACATAGCTCCATTTATGATTGTAATATTCAGCTTTTGCCTTGGCTTTGACCAAAGGTGTATTTTAGCATTTGCCAATTTGTTGCATCGCTTCAAGGCATACACGTGAACACACTGATACATACATGCGCTCATGCATGTACATGCGTGCACATGCACATACCCTTGCTATTCCAATGTCTCCAGGCCTTGCCAACCTTTAGTTATATCACACTGACAATAATTCCTGTAGCTTGTGAGTAATTATTTTGTTTATATGTCAATACTTTATAATACTGAAGTGCATATTAGCTGGGTCAGAATGGACGAATTATTTCAGATCCTCCTAATCCCCTCTGTTCCCTTAGTCTTGAGTTCAGCTTGTTTTGCCAAATCCCACCTCTCTTCTGAATCCATTGGTAGGGATCCCACAGTGCTTTTGGTGGCCAGATAAATTCAGATAGAGGTGGAATGCCCAGAGTAGCATGATAATTCCATGGCCGTCATAGCCTAGGAATCATCCTTCTATCTTTTGACTTTACCTTTCCAGTGTATCCTCAAGGTCCCTGCACAACCCAAGAAGGCTGTTGGAGCTTCAGCCATCAAATCTGCCTTGGAGATCAGAAGGAAGAACAATAGAAGAAGCAAAAACATATATATTCTTTTCCTTTCAATGAAACTTCCAGGAAGTTCCACATAAGACTTTCGTTTGCATCATAAGGCAGAGACTGCTGGTCTCTGCTTCCTTAGTAAAAGAACATCTCATCTTTTGCTGGGTTCGTGAGTGTGGGGAATAAAGACTATTTTTTCTCCTTGCAGCTAAGATATCTAGTCAATGGAAAGGAGACAAAAATGTCATGTCTAACTTCTAGAAAATATACTTAAAAGAAGGGGTACACCCTTCTTTCTCCCTTTTCCTCCTGCTGGTTGGGATGAGGCATGATTGCCAGAGGTCCAAAGACATTTTAGCCCATGGGGTGGACATCAAAGGATGAGGAAAGGGAGCAAGAAGAGAGAAGCAGCCTGGGTCCCTGACAATCATGGAACAGCCATACATCCTTGGTTTGCTTCTACACTGATTGTTTTCTAACTATTTTGACTTAGTCACTGTTATTTATTCACTGTTATTTAACCAGCTGTTATAGCAGCTGCCATAACTAATACACAGATGGCCGTCATTTGCAGAGTCCAGTCTATACTGGAAGTTCTAGTCAACATTGGAAGTTTGAGGGTTGGACTGGTGGGAGGCATGCCCTCTTTGGGGCTCTTAAGAGAATCTCTAGGGGTCTTTTAATGACTTTATACAAGTCATTGTGTAAAGGTTTACACACCTTACCACCTCAGCCTCCTGCTCAGAAATACTGATTCACCAACCACACTACTGAAAATAATTATGTGAATGATATAACTTTTGGATACATACTAGACGTGGTAACAGTGTAGAGGAAGAAGAGAAGTTGAAGTGAGTTAAACCAGAAGCCTTATGGTCACACGGGCAGAACCAGGAGGTCCAGAGCAGGAGTCGATATGGCTGATTTATCCATTAGATATAACCAAATTAGACCTGGACCAGCAGTCAGAGAGGCCACCTTGAAAGCCTTTGTAGAAAAATTCTAGTAGAAAGCAAAAAACAAACTGGAGTGTATAGAGAGGAGAGCAGACACAAAAGGAAACACATTCAAGGATACAACCAGAGAGGAAGTTTGGTGAGGTGAGTCAATGAAGGAGACAAAGAAGAAGTAGTCAGAGAGGAAGGAGCAAACCAGAGTGGTACAGAATGACCAAAGTGAAAGGAGGGGAGGAGAAATGGATTAAAAACACCAAGAGCTGGAAGTCAAGTGGGACTGAATATAGAGGAGGCTCATGGGTCTGGTTTTTAGAAAACCACTGATGCCCACAGAGGGAGTTGTCCAGTGGGGTATAGTGAGTGGGACAGATGGTAGTGTCAGAGAATCTTAGTGAAAATGGACTTAAAAAAAATAAAGAGGAAGCTGTGAAAAAATTAATGGATCAAATCATTTTCTTGTAAAACAAAGTTTTTTGTTTTTTGTTTTTTTTACATGGGCAGGCACCGGGAATCAAACCCAGGTCCTCTGGCATGGCAGGCAAGCATTCTTGTCTGCTGAGCCACCGTGGCCCACCTTAAAACAAAGTTTTTGACCAGCCCTATCTTTGCATGGTGTTTGATGCTTTCCAAGGAAGATCAGTTACATGATTTGCAGTGCCTAGTACAAAATGAAAGTTCAAGGTCCCTTGTTTAGAAATGAAGGATTTCAAGACAGCAACAGCAGACCATGAAAACAAGCATGGGTCTTTCTGAGCTTGGCACCCCATGTGATTGCACAGCCACTAACCCATGAAGTTAGCCCTGCTTCTCAGCAGTTTCCTTCTACTTTTTAATTTCAAAGATGGTTTTTAGAGATTATCTGATCCCTGTAAGTCATTTTGGAGTGTATATCTTTTTCTGAATGTGCCACATCAGAATGCCCTTCCTACTTGAGGGCTGGGAGATTCTTCATCGTATTGATCCCATGGGAGACACAGCCCCTCTCATGGTGTGAAGCCAAGGGGGGACAGACAGACCCTCTCCCAGAGCCAGGTAACCATGGAAAAGGCTCAACCAACCAGATGCTCAGTTCCAGGGCTTTATATCTTGAGGGAGAGATGTAAAGATGCAGGATGGTTAGAGACGCTTCACTGTGGTTGTGGCAGACTCAAGGTGAGTGTCCAGCAGGAGCAGCAGTGGCTATCCAGTAGGGACAAAGACTACCCATCCACCTTTCCCTGTGACCTGCTCTTGAGTTCTCTGCTGCCAAGCCCTCCTTGACTGTTGCTCATTCTTCAAATGCAAGTTTGAGGGGGCCATCCATATAACCCGCACATTCAATAATTCCTAGAAGGATGCACAGAACCCAGCAAAGCTATTATACTCATGATTACCATTTATTACAGTGAAAGGATACAGATTAAAATCAGCAATGGGGATAGGCACCTAGGGTAGAGTCCAGGAGACACCGGGTGCAAACTTCCAATTGTCCCCTCCCAAGGGAGTTGTGCACACAGTGCTTACTTCTTCCAGCCATAACATGTGACCTCCTGTTGGAGTACTGCCAACCAGGGAAGTTCACCCAAGCTTTAGTGTCCAGAGTGTCCACTAGGGGCTGGCCACATAGGTATGTTTAATACCCATCATGGGTGACTTGTTTCCAGCCCCTCCAGAGGTGCAGCAGGTACCACATGGCTCAAGGCCCCACTCTAAATCACAGAGTTAGAACAGGCTATCTGGCATGGCCCAAGTCCCCTAAGTAAACAGATGCCCATAACAGACAAGAAATTCAAAGGGCTTAATCGACCTCCTTGGAGTCAGGGACAAAGACAAAATCTATCTTTGGGCAAGAAAGTTTCCAGCGCACTAAGCCTCCTTCTCCAGCTTCTCCACCCCATCCCCTGGGTGTCCCAAGCTCTTTTTTCGGTAATCTTTCCAAAGTACCTAGCTCCTCATGACAGGTGGGCACAGCAAGTACCAGGATGGCTATTTCCCTGAGTCACCTAGGCCCAGCTGGATCTAGGATGTCCCCAAAGTCACAGAGGTGGTTCTAGTACTCACATGTCCTGGGACCTAACCCAGTGTTCTTTTGGCTCCACCAAGCTGCCAGGGGCAGTAATCATTCCCCCAGGCCAGGAGCTGCTGGGGAAGAATCAGTCATTGGAAAGGGCAAAAGAAATGAGGTCAGCTGAACTTCATTTCAAATATTTGGGGATCTGAATTTTTCTAAAAACTGCATAAGCCTACAGAAATTAACCCAGGGTTGGCCATCCAAAAGCATTCTTAGGAGAATACAAAGGCAGCTTTTGTGGATAAACAGGGCTTTCTGCAAACCTTTACAAGTTTCCAAAAATAGTCTCCTATCTCTGCATTGGGGAAGTAAGCCAGATTTCCTAGGAGACTGACAATACCATGGGGCACCCCTGCATCTGTCGAAAGGAAAACAAGCCTTTAGCACTGATGGTGCTGAACAACTCGTCCCTCACCCTCACCTAGAGATAAAAGCCTCTTGAGACCCCAAGGTTTGTCTCCTTCCATAGGGTCATTCACCCTCCCCCTGGCTGGTCCCATCTGCAGCTGGGAACCCTGGGAGGGAAATGATTGCTAAGGTAACCACAAAGCCCCAAGAGGTGGGCAGACAGACACACAGCAGCTGCTCCTGCTGGGCATGCAGCCTAAGCTTGCTCTATAGGGATCCCCAGGGCCCCCTGCCAGCTGAGGCTTCAGACCGGGGCTGCTAGGCTGTCTGGAGAGAGCTGCTTAGAGATGCCCAACTTGGGCCTTCAGTTCAGAGTCCAGGGGAGAGTTGGGCCCTGGAGAGGAACTGAGAAGTGGTCTGAGGGTTTCAGTAGAGTTCGTGGTAGATCATGGAGATACCGGGGACCTTGGAGAACATCTCCTCCAACTGGGGAAACTGAGGCAAGCAGGATAAATTCACATGAAGTGGATGAACTGGGATTTAAACTCAGGAGTCCTGACACCTATTCCAAAGTGCCCTCCTTTAGGAGTAACCTCTCAATGCAATGCACTATCCAGGATTCTACAGAAAGGGGCTGAATGCGGCTACAGAGAATGGATGCAGAAAATTTTCCTTCATTCATTCAGCAAGTATTTCCTGAATGTCTGCCACATGCCCAGCTGTTCTAGATCCCAACATAGCTGGAAACGTGGCAGACAGGGCCCAGCTTTCATAATGTTTCTATTCCAGGGTGGGAAGGGAGAAGCTAGCCAACCAACCATAGTTTAATACAATTTTGGGGAATGGTAAATGCCCTGAAGAACAGTTAGGAAGGACAAAGGGACAGAGATTGTCTGGGGGGGGGGCTGGGGATTCTGTTTCAGAAGAGGTAGTCAGAGACGCCTCTTGGGAGGATGCCTGTGAGTGAGGGGGATGTGGTTGGTTCATGTCGCTCACACAAACACAAACTCCATCTCTCCAAGCTCAGGGTTCAGGGAAGTAATGGTATAGAAACTTGGAAAGAGTAGAAACTTGGTAGCTTGTGATTTTTAGAGCAGCCATGGAGGTGTGTAGCCTTTCATGAAGTCTTGTGGCTGCAAAAGTTTATGCATGTATGAAAGGAAGTAGTAGAGCATTAGAACTCTGGATTTGGAATTTCAAGACTGAAATGCCAGCAATTATAGATCTGCAGTCTAACATGGGCTGACAAGTGTCAACAGCAACAAGGAGGTCCTGGGGTGGTTGGTCTCTGGGCAGGCTGGGAGATGGCAGAGAGACAGCAGGGCAAAAGAAGAGGGCCAGGTCTGGAAAAGAGGCCAGCCCCAGCCTTGTAGACCTCGTTGGGAAGAACTGGCAATTAAGGCCAGAGAGGCACTGCCCTAAACATAGCAGGGGACATGTATTCAGTGCCTTGCTACATCTGGGCTGTGTTAAACATGTTGTCTGCACCATCTTGCTCTTTACATGGAGTGAATCTGTCTTAAGATCAATGCCAAGCACACATAAGCAGAGGTGAGAGAAGGAGGTTCAGAGACTGGGATAGTCAGTTTTGTGTCAACTTGGCTAGGCTATTGTACCCAGTTATTGAAGCAGACACTAATCTCAATGTTGCTGTGAAGGTATTTTGTAGACAGGATTAGCATCTACCATCAATGGACATGAAGTAAAGGAGATTACACTTGAAATGTGGTAAATCTCATCCAAGTCATCCAATCAATTGAAGGTTGTAGGAACAACAACAACAACAACAAAAACCAAAAAGCATAAACAAACAAAAAAATGAGACTTCTTGGAGAAGAAGAAATTCTGTCTCAAGACTGTAGACATCAACTCCTGCCTGTGTTTCTAGCCTGTTGGCCTGTCCTACAGATTTCAGAATTGCCAGCCCCAATTGCGTGAGCCAACAAATCTCTTAATATATATGTGTGTGATATATATATACACACACACGCATATCTGTCCTATTGATTCTGTTTCTCTGAAGAAGCCTCACATTATTTGAGCTCCTGGATCCATCTAAACTTTGCTAGAGGCATCTCTGGATTTCCCTGATGTATGAACGAATAATTTCTCTCTCTTCCAATAAATTAGATGGAATTGAATTTTGGTTCCTTGTAACCAAAAAAGTCCCGCATAATGCAGAAGTTGGCTCTAGAAGTGAGATGTGTGTGCGCTTGACCCAGAAGTGTTAAACTGGCTAGTCAGGATCAGGGGTGGAGGTAGATGGGGGAGGAAATCTCTGGCTTCAAGTCACATAACTGGAGAGTGGTGGGGGCAAAATTCAAACACAGACCTATCTAACTCCTGGTTCACAGGGCCACTGCAGCCTTTGGCCCCTGCAGCAGCCCTGCCTGCGGTCTATCAAGTCACCCATGTGGCCCACACATGAATAAGGGGTGCCTACTCTGGCCTCAAAAAATGAGCATCCCACGTTTTTCCTCTCTAGCATTTGTATGGATTTGGTCATGAACGTTTCAATGCAATTAACAGTCTTTAGAAAACGACATGATTTCTTTAATATTGAGATGCTATAAATATTACATCAAAATATTTTGGGTAGGACTAGATTTGTGTGTTCATAAACTATTTAATAATTTCCTTCAAGCAATGTTCTTTGTATGGATGTCTCAGAACATTGTGGCACCATGGAGCAACCTCCCAATTATCCTGAGTTTGTCATGATTTATAAATATATGATGATAATATACCTACCATTTCTTGGGCACTTTCTATGATTTTGTCCATGGACCAAGATAATAAATAGGACTTGTCTCATTGGTAGAGATTTTTTGAGGCCCCAAAACTGAAGACAAGAGATAATGGATGCTCATACATTTAAAGGAAAGTGCTAGACACATCCCCACAGGAATACCCAAATCTGCAAAACCCATCCTTTGATCCTGGCTCACCAGTCCCTCCCAGCCTATGTGGGAGAAGACCAGTAATTCCAAGGATGCTGATGGGAGAATTCTTTCAAGGGAATTCCTAGGTGTGGAGGGCCTTATGATATTTCTCCTCAGCTTCTGAGGAAAAAGAATAAAGGGCCAGCCTCGCATCCCTGACAGATGGAAGATCCCAGGAGACCCTAGGAGATGGAAGGAGAGCAAGCAGGGCAGGCCAGAATCTGACTTGACATTGAATGTCTCCTGAGCTGTGGAGGCACCATGGCCACCACAAGACCAGAGCAGAGTGTGGTGACCAGGATGCCAAGGGGCTTAGTGTGGCCTCATGAAGTCTCACAGGATCGAGACTGTCCTCTTATCTGAAGTGGTTCAGGATGCCCCATGAGGCAGGAAGGCAGCAAGGGGAGCAACCTGTCTGGTCTGAGATTGGTTTGGACCAAGGGCATGTGAGTTTTCTTGTAGGCCAATGGAATGCTGAGGAAGGACTAGACTAGAACTATCCTGGGGGGGAAACCCTGCACAGAAGGGCTACTATGTGGGCAAGGGTGAGCCCCTAGGGCAGGAGATGGCAAGAAGAAAAGAAGTTGGGAGACAGACTATATTTCCCACACCAGTGGGTCCCAGGTGGAGGTAAGGGTGAGAGTGGAGATAGTGGGACTTTGCTGAAAAACCTGCACTTTTAGGAGAGAGAAGAAGAAGGACCAACCTTGGGGCATACACCATACAGTAGATACCAAGGACCAGATGCTCCAGCAGGGGTCAGGAAAGAATGCCTTGTCTTCACATCTCTCCCTCTTCCCACATCCCCAACTTTAGAGGAGTCTGACACAGAAGGGCATTTTTGGGTGGGGAGAAAGAATGAGTGAGGGGAGCAAAAGGACAGACCATACCTCCATTCCTATTGCTGTCCTACCTGAGCTACAAGAAGGGAAAGGCTTTGGGTGGAATGTGAGATGAGAAAAAAATAAAAGAAAGGCCTGCTTTAGATTGGACTTGAATCTTTTTTTTTTATTATCTGAAAATGACCAGAACCAGTGATGGTAGAAATATCCAATGGGCCCTGATCCAAGACTTCCCCCAAGCCTCTCTGACTACGTGGGAATGGGAAAGAAGCTATCTTGGCCTCCCTCCCATTCCTTGGGGTTTTCCACAAATGGCAAAAACACTTAGTTCAGCTTCCTAAGAGTCTTGGATTCCTATTCTCCAGGGACCAAAAGAAACCTAACCTGGAGATGCCCAGGTCACCTGTGGAAAATGATTCAGAACTAGAGGAATTTCAAAACACTTGCACCAGCAACAGCTTTACCTGGAGGCTGGCCAGCAGAAGGTCACACAAAGGCCAGGGCAACATTCTGTGGCTGGGAAAAATACTTTCAAAGCATTTTTCAAAAAAAAAAAGAAGTCTTTGGACTGTGATACAAATGCCAGTGTAAATAGGCTGGGGCTTCCTGGTTGAGGGCTTGGGTTCCTGAGGCAGAGAGTGCCAGGTCTTTGCCATTGTCTAGCTGTGTAGTCTTAGATGAATTACTCCAATGTCAAGGTTAAGTACAGGAGACAGGAACCCCCTGGGGGTTTAAGAAAATGAGGATTAATACAGGGAATTAGGTGCTTATAAAATCAGCTGAAGGTCATTGGAGGGAGGCTGTAGACTGGATCTCCAGATTACTGCAGGACTGACCCATTGGGGGAAGTAATGGCTCCTGTAATATTCATGAAGGCAAGGAATGGGAAGTCACCAAGGAACTACTGAGAGCAAGAATATGTTGCTACTGCTCTGTGGCCTAGCAATTCCTCTCATAGGTACTTACCCAAGAAGAATGAAACTGTGCATCTATTCAAAGACTTGAGTGCAAGAAGACTGATAAAGAGCTTTATTTATATTAGCCCCCAACTGGTAAAGGGATAATCAAATTGTGGTATATTTGTACAATGGAATACAACTCAGCAATGAAAAGAAGTGAACTACATTATGTTGTGTGAAAGAAGCAAGCCACATTCTGTATTATTCTGGTAATACGAGGTTCAAGAACAGATGAAAGTAGTATCTATGGTGATAGAAATCAGAATGGGGTGGCCTTAGAGAAGTGGAAGAGCACTAATAGGATAGAGGCATGAAAGAACTTTCTTGGATTGTGGAAATGAGCTATACCCTGATTGGGGTGTGGTACACTGCTTTATACATTTTTTAAACCTATTGCATGGTGCACTTAAGGTTTTTTTATTTTACTGTATATAAATTATACTTCAGTTATGTGTGTGTGTGTGTGTGTGTATACCTCAATTGTATGTATGTATATTAAACACACACACATACCCACACACATATAAAACTGTGCTTCAGGAAATAAACAAGATAGACATGGGACGATGGAATGAAAAACTCCACATTTTATTCTCTCTCTGCTGGAGGAAAGGACCAAAAGCAGCAGAGGGACGTTTTCCTTACTCCCACTTTCTAAATCTCCTACACGTGCCTTCAATTCGTGGAACCCGATACAGTAGCAGAATAATAGCCCCAAAATATATCAAAGCCTGATCCCTGGAGCCTGTAAATGTTACCCTATTTGGGAAAAAATGGTCTTTGCAAGTGAGATTAAGTTAAGGCTCTTGAGATAGGGAGATTATCCTTGACTATTAGGGCGGGCCATTAATGCAACCATACATTCTTAGAGAGGCAAAGGGAAAGTTGGAAAAAGAGAAGGCAATGTAACCATGGAGGCAGAGATTGGAATGATGTGGAAGAAGCCAAGGAGCACCATGAGCTACCAGAACCTGGAAGAGGCAAGGAATGTTTCTCCTGTAGGGTCTCTGTGAGGGCATGACTCTGCTGATACTTGATTTCAGTGCAGTGAAACTGATTTTGGATTTCTTCCATCTGGAACTGGGAGATGAGTTTCTGTTATTTTAAGCCACCAAGGTTGTTGTAATTTGTTATAGCAGCCAATGGTATATACTTACCATTGGGTATAAGTAATATACCCAATTAGCATCTAGAATCCCAACTCTTTATGATTTTTGGAAATGCAATGTTTTACTTCCCAGGCTCTGCAGTCCAGGATGGCACCCCAGAAGAAGGCGGGAAGGTTATCAGTACTATTCAACCATATCTCATCAGTTCATTTAACTGACTGAACCTCAGTTTCCTCATGTGTAAAATGGGAAAATTGAAAACATGTAACTCAAAGAGGGGTTGGGAAGGTATATAACCTGCTACATAGTTAAAAGTACTACATCCACAATTAATGGTGACTGCTATAATTCTTATCATAGTTTTGAATCCTGTTAGACCACACAGATGATCATATTGTTAGTTTACACTTAGAAAACAAGTCCCTGCCATTTGATTATCTCTAAGACATTTGGATTTCTGAACCATCAGTACAACACAGAAGCATAGCACTGATCACACAAATGCACTCCGGCAACACTCTATCCACCAAGTTGAGTTAAATCACATGGTATTTGGGATAAGGGAGTAGTTCTGAATTTCATCTTTCCATGGGTTCTTGAATCTTACTTGGGGGTTATGCTGCCTATAAGACTACTTGGTAAAGTCCCATCACTGTTTCCAACATTGTCTTCAAATAACCCAACAATTTGTCCATAGAAGAAGTGCTTTCTGCTACCCACTAACAAGAAACCAGGATGATTAGGAAGCAAGCTAAATCCAGCCAGGGAGGGCCAAACACTGCTTCCATTTCCTGGGTAATGGAGCAAGAAGATAGGAGGAAGGATACCGGTGTGGTGCAGAGTGAAGGTACCTCCTGTGAACACCTGGATGGCCACTTGGCATTAGATTTTCAGCATTGCTATGAGGCCAAGAGATTCATTGGAGTTTTATAGAGGAAACTGAAGCTCAAAACGTTGGGTAGAAGCAAAAGTCCCACATTGGGTTTACACCAAAGGCCAGGAGCTTTCTGACCCACTAGGCTGTTTCAGAAACAAGCAGGTGGAAAAATACCTGCAGATGAGGGCTGCTACTACCACCCCCATAGAAGGAAGTCAGGCAATGTTGGAGAAACCAAACAAGCAGAACCATTGAGTGAACGAGGGCCTCAGAGGACAGCAAGGGAGGATGACCACACATACCATGTACTCCTACAGACCAAGTTCTGCACATCTGATCCAGCTGACCCCACCCAATTTCCTTGACTGGAACTACATGTCTATGTGCTTTTGCTCATGGAAATCCCATCCAGAGGAGCTTATGGCTCTTATGGTTTATTTTAATAGCACTTTCCTCACATTCCAAAAGTAATACACACTCATTGTAAAAGTACAGAATTGCATACTATATTAAAAAATCGTCACACCTGCTAGGATGACTATAATTAAAAAAATAATAACAGATGTTGGCAAGGATGTGGAGAGATTGTAACCCTCACACATCACTGGATGGAACATAAAATGGTGTGACTGCTTCGGCAAACATTTTGGAGTTTCTCAAAAGTTACAATATGTCTCAGCAATTCCACTCCTGGAGATATAAGGAAGAGATATAAAAATATACATCTATCTGCTTCTGGGAAAGAATAATAGGGATACACTCCTCCTACAAAAATAGCTAGTGGTCAGGCAGAAGTTGACTGAATCAATGGTTTGGGGGGCTCTGTAGGCCAAGGGAGCACTGTAAAGCATCCAGGAAAGAGCAGAACAGGGAGACTGAGAAGCTGCAGCAAAAACTGTGAGTGAATACTCCCATGGCAGTAGCCAGACCCCATGCCCCACCAATGAAGCTTAGCTTTGGCATGGTCTGTGGCTGTTTGCTGAGGACAGAAAGGGGTGTGAAGGCCTTCCTCCCTTGGAACCGGGTGGGCTGGGGGTACATGGTTGAGTGCTGAGCATGGCTTCTGGTCTGAGAGTTTGGACTGCTGGTTTCCAGCTCTGAATCATGGTTCTAGCCTGCCCAGATCAGGGATTCATGTGACCATTGTTTCAACAATGCCATCTACAAGAGACTCATCTTAGACCCAAGGACACAAATTGATTCAAAGGGAAAGGCTAGAGAAAGATACTCCACGCAAACAGTAGGCAAAAAAGGGTTGAGGCAGCTATACTAATATCGGACAAAATAGACTTTAAATACAAAGAAGGACCGTCTATATTAATAAAAGGGGCAATCCACCAAGAAGAAATAATAGTAAATATTTATGCACCTAACTAGGGTCTCCAAAAATACATGAGGTAAACACTGGGAAAACTTAAGGGATTAATAAAAATCTCTACAATAATAGCTGGTGACATCAATATACCACTCGGTGTTAGTTAGATTCTGTTGTCAACTTGGCCAGGTGAGCATACCTAGTCTTGTTGCTGTAGACATAAGCCAACGGTACGTGAACCTCATCTGTTGCCAATTACATCTGCAGTTGGCTAGGAGGCGTGTCTGCTGCAATGAGTGACGTTTGACTTAATTGGCTGCTGCTTAAATGAGAGAACGCAACATAGCACAGCCTAAGCAGCTTGGCATTCCTCATCTCGGCACTTGCAGCTCAGCCCAGGCCTTTGGAGATGGAGAAAGAAGTCACCCGGGGAAAGTTGTTGGAACCCAAGGGCCTGGAGAGAAGACCAGCAGAGACCATCCTGTGCCTTCCACGTAACAAAGAGCCTCAGTGGAAAGTTAGCTGCCTTTCCTCTGAAGAACTAACAAAATAAATCCCCTTTTATTAAAAGCCAATCTGTCTCTGGTGTGTTGCATTCTGGCAGCTAGCAAACTAGAACACACTCTTATCAATAGATAGAATATCTAGAGAGGATTAATAAGGAAACAGAGAACTTGAATAGTATGATAAACGAATTGGACTTAACAGATATATGTAGAACATGGAACCCCAAAACAGCTCGATTACGTTCTTTCAAGTGCTCATGGATTGTTCTCCAGGATAGACCACATGTTGGGTCACAAAACAGGTCTTAATAAATGTTAAAAGATTGAAATTATACAAAGCACCTTTTTGATTACTGGTAGAAGTGCTAGCTAAAGCAGTTAGGCAGAAAAAGAAATATAAGACATCCAAATCAGAAACGAAGAAGTAAAACTTTCACTATCTGCAGATGACATGTTACTGTATTCAGAAAGTCTCAAAAAATCTACAACAAAGATACTAGAGCCCCTTTGTGTTTCCTGTCATCTTGCTTTTGAGAGTGCCCAGGAAAGGATATACCTCTGTGGGAAAGGTTGGGCAATTAGTCCATGAATGGGAAGATGGTGAGTTCTTCTGATTCTGGTTCATTCTCCCCACTGGAGAGAACTGACTGAATTTCACACCCATTACCCATGAAAGAAGCACAACAGGTCAATGTGAACACTGTTTCTTGGTTTCCTTTTTCATGCAATTATACTGAAATATATTCACACACCATATACAACCAACAGCTCAAAGTGTCGTCGCACAGTTGTGTATTCATAATCACAATCAATTGTAGAGCTTGAACACTGGTTTTTCTTGGAAAAATCAAATCTGGAATCTTGTAAGGAAAGCATATTCCATCTGGAAAATAAAATAAAATGGCTGACTGCATTGGGTATTGCCAGGAGTGGCCCCTTTCTGAGAAAAGGCATGGACTTTCTAAAAGACAAAACAGTTGGTTACAGGGACAGGACCTTATGAGATCTGATAAAATTGCCATTGGAGAAACACTTAGAAACTTAGTAGAGATAGCCTATTAGAAATGGATAAAAATATCATAGTAACCAATATCTGTTCCCTGGTGTGTAAGACCTTCCTATGTCACAAGAAACTTAAATGCCAAACAGCCATAACTTCCCTATTGGAAATCCTTTAACTACTTTTATAAGTGGTTAAAAAGTACTTATAACATCTGACTGTGACCAGATGGCTTTTGAGACTCTCACTCCAACTTCACCGGTTTGAGATCTCTCTGTTTGAGCAATTTCTCTTTCAATAAACCCTTTTAATGCTTTAATTTGCATGTGATAATTTTTTAACAAGCTATCATTTGTCTTTGACTCCGATCTTTGAGAAACAAAAGCCCTCGCATTGTCGAACTTTTTACTAAAGACCAAGTCTTAATTTCCTGGGGCTGCTGTAATAAAATACTACAGACTAGTTGGTTTAAACAACAAAAGTGTATTGTCTCACAGTTCTGGAGGCTAGCAGTCTGAAATCAAGGTGTCAGCAGGACCATGTTTCCTTTTAAAGGGTACAATCTGTTCCATGTCTCTCTCCTGTTTTCTGGTGGGTGGTTGGCAATCCAGAGTTCTTTCACTTGTGGGAACCTCACTCAATCCCTGTCTCTATCACATTGGTGTCTCTTCTTCTGTCTCTCTCATTCTGACTATGTTCAAATTGCTTCTGCTTATTAGGATACCAGTCATGTTGAATTAAGGGTGCACCCAAATCCAATTTGGTCTCATCATAACTAATCACATCTTCAAAGACCCTATTTCCAAATGGAGCTGCATTCACAGGACTGAGGGTAGGACTTGAACTTATTTTTTGTGGGACACAATTCAATCCATAACAGACCATCTGACTCATTCCTGAGCCTGGTTTACACTGCAAAACACATTAGCTGAGTATGGCTCCTTCATAAACCTCTTTCATGACTAGCAGCATGGAATTGTTTTCTCTGGTTCTGAAAGTAGATCTCTGTAGTCCTCTGATCACTGCTGAACCAGCTACTCCCCAGCCATCTGGAGAAACCTCGTGGTAAGGAAGATTCTAGCACCCTCAGTTGTTCTGCTGGCCCTTCAAACTCTGTGCACAGGGCTGTGGTCCACCTAGGAAGTTTGACTCTCAGTGGTGCAAAAAGGCTGTGGGATGGAGCAGGACAGCATGGTAGTTTAGAGTAGGATCTTGGTAGACTGCCTGAATTTGCATTCATGCTCTGCCACTTACTGTATTACTTTTAACTTTATTCTTCCCTTTAGGTCTTAGAGTCTTACTTACAAAAAGGAATTGATAGGGAGCTGACTTCTGGGAAGATGGCAGAGTAGGGAGCTGCTCGGTCCACTCCTCTTCCTAAAAAGGCTACTGAACAGGCAGAAACTGTCAGAAACAACTGTTCTAGGGTTCCAGAGACCAGAGGAGTACCTGTGCTGCATCCAGGAAAGAGCAGAATGAAGAGACTGAGAAACTGGAGTGAAGACTTGTGAATAACTCACTTGGCCACAGCTCCAGGCACCCATCCCCCACTCCCGAGTGAAGCAGCTTTGAACTGGTCCTGTTCTTGCCTGGCAGGCTGCTGCAGACTGGAAAGGCCATGGACATCTTCCTTCCTCCCCAAGAACAGAAGGAATCATGATCCAGTACCAATCCAGCTATTGGCTGGCAAATTTAGATCATGGGTTTAGTCCATTCAACAGGTGCCACCACACCATTGTTTTGATCCACATCAGAGGCAGGGCCAGAGAAGGGCTAAAAATACCCAGCCTTCCTAGGGCTGTGGGGAATAGGTTGTCAAAGAGTAATATCTGCTGGGCAGGCCAGGAAAGCACAGCCTCGGGGAGCTGAAGACATCTTTGACATTTTTACTGACTCTATGCCCAGGAGCCTTTGAAACTGGTCTGCAACCTCTGCATGGATCCCTGGCCCTATTTTTGGCTGGGAAATACTGACAAACCAAGTGTCAAAGAGAAGCCCTAGCCCAAAACCAATCAACAAGAAAATGCTATACAAAGAGAGAAATTGACCAATCAAAGGTGGTTTAAAAAATTTTTCCTAAATGAATTCAAAGAGGTAGAGGAAAAAATGGCTTAAGAGATACAGGATATTAAGAAGACAGTAGGTGCACATAAAGAATTTGAAAGCATGCAAAGAAAAGTAACAGAATTTATGGGAATGGAAGTCACAATAGATAAGATTAAAAATATTCTAGAGGCATACAACAGCAGATTTGAACAAGAAAAAGAATCAGCGTACTAGTAGACAGGACATCCAAAATAGAACAGGTAGAAGAACCAATAGAGAAAAAAATGGGAAAAAATAAGCAGGGTCTCAGGGAACGAAATGACAGCATGAAGGACATAAACATACATGTCATGGGTGTCCCAGAAGAAGAGAGGGAAAAAGGAGCAGAAGGAATATTCAAGAAAATAATGGATAAAATTTCCCAGTTCTTATGAAAGACATAAATATATATGTCTAAGAAGTGCAATGTACTCCAAACAGAATAAATCTAAATAGACTCCACTACAAGACATCTACTAATCAGACTGTTACTGAAAAAGATAAGGAGAGAATTCTGAAAGCAGAAAGAGTGCTGTTTAATCTCCACATATTTGTGAATGATCCAGTTTTTACCTGTTATTGATTTCCAGCTTCATTCCATTATGATCAGAGCAGGAAGAGAGAAAAATGATCATCACATACAAGGGATGCTCAATAAGACTGAGTTCTGATTTCTCATCAGAAACCAGGGAGGCGAGAAGGCAATTTTATGATATACTTAGGATAATGAAAGAGAAAAACTGCCAGCCAAAAATTCTTTATCTGGCAAAATTATCCTTCAAAAAATGAGGGAAAGTTAAAAATAATCACAGATAAACAGAAACTGAGAGAGTTTGTTGAGAGACCTACCCTACAAGAAATACTAAAGGGAGTTCTGCAGGATGAAAAGAAAACACAGGACAGAGGGGCTTGGAGGAAAGTGTAGAGATGAAGATTATTAGTAAGGGTAACCAAAAACTAAAAAGGGAAGCAAATATAAGATTTTTTTTGGCATGGCAAGGCAGTGAGAAACAAACCAAATATAGGATTTGATATATAAGAACAAAAAGATAAAATGGTTGAAGCAAGTACTGCCTTTAGAGTAATAACATATAATGTTATTAAGATTAATGTTATTAAGATTAAACTCCTCAATCAAAAGGCACTGATTGGCATAATGGATAAAATATATGATCCCCCCATACACTTTCCACAAGAGATACACCTTAGGCTCAAGGATACTAATAGGTTTAAAGTAAAAAAGATATACCACATGACAGTAACCATAAAAAAGCTGAAGTTGCTATACTAATATTGGACAAAATAGACTTTAGATGCAAAACTCTTAGACAAAAAGGGACATTATATACTAAACAATAACAATTATATATCATAAATATGGTAACCCAGAACATATGAGGCAAACACTGGCAAAATTGAAGGGAGAAATAGATGTCTCTACAATAATAGCTGGAGACTTCAATATACCACTCTTATCAATAGATAGAACATTTAGACAGAGGGTCAATAAGGAAACAGAGAACTTGAATAATGTGAGAACAGAATTAAACCTAACAGACATATACAAAACATTGCACCTCAAAACAGCATGATTACATTCTTCTCAAGTGCTCATGGATTATTCTCCAGGATAGACCACATGTTAGGTTAAAAAAAAAAATTAAGAGATTGAAATTATACAAAGCACTTTCTCTGATCATAATGGAATGAAGCTGGAAATCAATAACAGGTAAAAACTGGGTCATTCACAAATATGTGGAGGTTAAACAGCACACTTTTAAACAATCAGTGGATCAAAGAAGAAATTGAAAGAGAAATCAGTAAATATCTCAAGATGAGTAAAGATGAGAACACAACATATAAAATCTTATGGGATGCAATGAAGGCAGTGCTGAGAGAGAAATTTATAGCCTTAAATGCCTACATTAAAAAGTCAGAAAGAGCTAAAATCAAATACATAATTGTATACCTGGAGGAAATAGAACAAGAATAGAAAATAACTCCAAGGCAAACAGAAGGAAAGAAATAACAAAAGATTAGAGCAGAAATACATGAAATTGAAAAACAACAACAACAAAAAACAGAGACTCAACAAAACCAAAAGTTAGTTTTCTAAGAAGATTAACAAAATCAACAAATCCTTAGCTAGACTGACAAAGAAAAGAAGAGAGAAGATGCAAATAAATAAATCAGAAATTAGATGGGGGACATTACAACTGAACCCACAAGAAATAAAAAATAAATAAACATAAGAGAATACTATGAACAACTGAATGCCCACTATTCAATGAATGGAAAATTTTTATAGCAACCCATGAACAATCCACACAGATTCCAGAAGAAACAGAAGATTTCAACAAACCAAGTAAAAAGATTGAACAGTCATAAAAAATCTCCCAACAAAGAAAAGCCCATATCTGATGGCTTCACAGGTGAGTTCTACCAATCATTCCAAGAAGAATTAACACCAATCATGCCCAAACTCTCCCAGAAAATGAAACAGGAAAGAATAACATTTAAGTCATTCTATGAAGCAACATCACCCTCTTACCAAATCCCGATAAAAGATACTACAAGAAAGGAAAATTACAGACCAAGCTCTCTAATGAATATTGATACAAACATCCTCAAAAAAATACTTGCGAATTGGATCCCACAGGACATTAAAAGAATTATACACTATGATTAAGTGATTTTTTATCCAAGATATGCAAGGGTGGTTCGAAGAAGAAAATGAATCAATGTAATACATCACATTAACAAATCAAAGTAGAAGAATCAATAATCATCTTGATTGATGCAGAAAAGGCATTTGACAAAATCCAGCATCTCTTCCTGAGAAAAACACTTTGAAAAATAGAAGTAGAAGGGAATTTCCTCAACATGATAAAGGGTACATATGAAAACCCACAGCTATTGTACTCAATGATGACAGTCTGAAAGCTTTCCCATTGAGATATGGAACAAGACAAGGATGGCCACTGTCACCACTGTTATTCAACATTGTGCAAGAAGTTCTATCTAGAGCAATTAGGCAAGAAAAAGAAATAAAAGGCATTCAAATTGGAAAGGAAGAAGTAAAACTTTCACTATTTGCAGATGACATTTTCTATTTACAGAAAAACCTACCACAAAGCTATTATAGCTAATAAATGAGTTCAGCAAAGTTATGGGACACAAGAGTAACATGCAAAAATTAGCAGTTTCTATATACTGGTAATGAGCAATATGGGGAGAAAATCAGGAAAAAAAATATATATACAAAAGCAATGTAAAAAATCAAATAACTAGGAATAAACTTAACCAATGATGTAAAGGACTTATATTCAGAAAACTCCAAAGCATTGTTAAAAGAAATCCTAAATAAATGGAAGGAAATTCTGTATTCATGGGTTGGAAGAATAAATATTGATAAGATGTCAATTCTACCTAAATTGATTCACAGATTCAACACAGTCCCAATCAAAATTCCAATGGCCTACTTTGCAGAATTGGAAAAGCCAATCATCAAATTTATTTAGAAGGGTAAGGGGCCCCAAGTAGTCAAAAACATCTTGAAAAAGAAAAATGAAATTGGAGAACTCTCACTTCCCGACGTAAAGCATACTACAAAGCTACAATGATAAAAACAACATGGTATTAGGATACAGATAGATTTGACCAATGGACTAAAATTGAGAGTTCAGAAACAGACCTGCACATCTATGGGGAACTGACTTTTGACAAGGTTCCCAAGTCTACCTAACTGGGACAGAATAGTCTCTTCAATAAGTGGTACTAGGAGAACTGGATATCCTTCCAAAAAGAATGAAAGAGAACTCCTACCTTGCACCTTATATAAAAATTAATTCAAAATGGACCAAGGACCTAAATATAAAAGCCAGAACCATAAAACTCTCAGAAGAAAATGTAGGGAAGCATCTTCAATATCTTGTGGTAGGAGGTGGTTTCTTAGATGTTAAAACCAAAGCTCAAGCAACAACAACAAAAAAAGATAAATGGGCCCTCCTCAATATTGAATACTTTTGTGCCTCAAAGGAATTTGTCAACAAGGTGAAAAGGCAGCCTACTCAATGGAAGAGAATATTTGGAAACCACATATCCAATAAGGGGTTAATATTTAGGATATATGAAGAAATCCTACAACTTAACAATAAAAAGACAAACAATTCAGTTAAAAAATGGGCAAAAGACATAACCCAAACACCCCTAAAAAGAAGGATAGAAAGATCAAAGGTGAAGGTGGAGTTATACAGAGAAGAAAGGATTTAACAAATGAATATGATTGTTGAATCATTAAATTAATATCCCTTTTAATCACCAGTATCTTAGAGCAGCTAGAACTAAAAACCTAAAGTTGTGGAAAGTAACACACGTCAAACTCTGAAATATGTTCTACAACTGTGGTGCTGTGCTATGAAACTTATTGCTTTTTTGTATATATCTTATTTTTCATGAAAAAGAAAGAAAAAAGTCAATTGTGGTGATAAGAAAATGTTTAAGTCTTCTAGCCTCATAGCTGGAGACGCTAGAAGGAAAACTCTTAGAGGATTGTATGGTACCCATGACAAACTGGGATCTGTCCTGAAACCACTTGCTGAAGAGTGTTTTGAAAACTAAAAAAGAAAAAAAAAAAAAAGGCAAATGACTCGAGTAGACATTTCTCCAAAGAGGATATACAAACGACTAAAAAGCACAGGTAAAGATAGTCAACACTAGCTTAGGGAAATGCAAATTAAAACTACAATGAGACATTTCACACCTACTAGAATGGCCAGTATTAAAAATAATAATAAAAAAAACAGGAAACTGCAAGTGTTGGAGAGGATGTGGAGAATTAGGAACACTTATTCACTGCTGATGGGAATGTAGAATGGTCCAGCTGCTGTGGAAGGCCGTTTGGTGGTTCCTCAGGAAGGTAAGAATAGAACTACCATATGATCTATAACCTGCTACTAGCTATATACTCAGAGAACTGAAAGCAGGGACACAAAGATATTTGCATATTGATGTTCATAATGGCATTATTTAGAACTGCCAGAAGATGGAAAGAACCCATGTCCATCAACGGATGAATGGATAAACAAAATGTGGTAAATACATATGATGGAATATTATTCAGCTGTAAGAAGGAATGAAGTCCTGATGCATGTGACTACATGGATGAACCTTGAGGACATTATGTTGAGTGAAATAAGTCAGACACAAAAGGACAGATATTGTATGACCTCATTATATAACTAAATATAACTACCAAACTCATGGGTTTACTATCTACATCATAGGTCATCAGAAGACAGAATAAGTGCAGAGAATGGGAAGCCGATACTTAATTTGTGTAGAATATTTAATAAGGTTGATTGTAGGTGTTTGGAAATGGATGGAGGTGGTAATGAGAGAATATTATAGTGGGTGTAACTAACAGCAATGATATGTGGATTCATTTGTGGTTGAAAGGGAAAGTTTAGGGTCAAGTATGTCATTAGAAGGAAAGCCAGAGAATGAAATATGGGACTGTATACTTTAGTGAACACTTTCCAGATTGAAAATGTTCTAGAATTCATTGTGATGATGAATTCACATCCTGTGAATATGCTAGATGGTGTACACTTTAGATGGATTGCATTGTATATTAATTTATCTCAATAAAACTGCTTTAAAATATATAGAGATAAAACAGAAGTAAAAACTTAAGCATGACAAAGCTACCTAATGACTACATTACAACTGTCCTTGACAACGTTTTTTATGAAAATGAATTTCCCTGACTATTCTAGTTTGCCAAAGCTGCCAGAATGCAACACACCAGCGATGGATTGGCTTTTAATAAAAGGGGATTTATTTAGTTAAAAACATATAGTTCTTCAGAGGAAAGGAAAGGCAGCTAACTTTCATTTGAGCTTCTCTCTTACATGGGAAGGCACAGGGTGTTCTCTGCTGACCTTCTCTCCAGGCTTCTGGGTTCCAACAGCTTTCCCCAGGGTGATTCCTTTCTGCATTGCCAAAGGCCTGGGCTGAGCTGCAACTGCTCAGATGAGATATGCTGAGTTGCTTGAGCTGTGCTGGTTGACCTCTCTCATTTAAGCATCCAGCCAATTAAAGCAAACATCATTCATTGCAGCAAGCACATCCCCTAGCTGACTGCAAATGTAATCAGTGATTGATGAGCTGTACATGATATTGGCTGATGCCCATAGCAACAGAACTAGGCACCTTCATCTGGCCAAGCTGTTACCTGAACCTAACTACCACACTGACAGAGAACCTGATGTGAATTTCTACATGGGCTTTGTCAGTGGTGGCATAGGATAACAGAATCTTGTGCTGAAAACTTTATACAGAATGGTGAAATTTATTCTCCACAGCTGAATAAAAATAAAATGTACAAAATTTCAAATATTCAAAAATGCTCCATGAATTTAGCTGTAAAATTGTTAAGCCATACACATCCAGATTCTTCTGACTTTGAAGTCAGAATAAATCAAATGGAATAAGGGAAATAAGTCTTCAGATTTTTGCAGAAACCCTGTCTCAACTTAAAGGTATAACTCTGAACAACCCCAGTGGTGTATGATCCAATCTCCAAATAGTTTGTTCTTTTAGTAAATCAGAATAAGTGAAAACAGATTTTTAAAACTTGGATATGAAAAGCAAAAACACCAAGCCAAACAAAAAACCTCCAGACAAAGAAATTCTCTGCACTCATTCTGTCTTCTGATGACCTATGATGTAGATAGTAAACCCATGAGTTCGGTAGTTATATTTAGTTATATAATGAGGTCATACAATATCTGTCCTTTTGTGTCTGACTTACTTCACTCAACATAATGTCCTCCAGACAAAGAAAACCTAGGATCAGTTGGCTTCATCAGGAAATTTTAGAAACATTGCAGGAAGAATTGACACCACTCCTGCTCAAACTCTTTCAAAAAATTGAAGAGACTGTAAACACTTTGTAACTCATTCTAAAAGTCCAAGAAAAGAAAATTACAGACCAATAACTCTTTGAACGTAGATGCAAAAATACTCAACAAAATCTGAGCAAACCAAACTCAAACACACAGTAAGAGAATACCATACCCAACATATGCAAGGTTAGTTCAACATAAGAAAATCAATTAATGTTACATCACACATTAACAGAATGAAGGAAGAAAACACATGATCATCTCAATTGATACAGAAAAAGGCATTTGACAAAACCAAGAATGCTGTCCTTAAATGTACAAATTTAAAAATGTTTTTTTTAACATTCTTAACTTACAATCCTTCTGTTCTACATATATAATCAGTAGTTCACGATATCATCACATAGTTGCATATTCATCACCATGATCATTTCTTAGAACATTTGCATCAATTCAGTAAAAGAAATAAAAAGACAACAGAAAAAAATTCATATATGCTATACCCTTTACCCCTCCCTTTCATTGATCACTAGCATTTCAATCTAAATTTATTTTAACATTTGTTCCCCCTATTATTTATTTTTTATTCCTTATGTTTTACTCATCTGTTGATAAGGTATATAAAAGGAGCATCAGACACAAGGTTTTCACAATCACACAGTCACACTGTGAAAGCTGTATCATTATAAAAGCATCTTTAAGAAACATGGCTACTGAAACACAGCTCTACATTTTCAGGCAGTTCCCTCCAGCCTCTCCATTACATCTTGACTAAGGTAATATTTAATTAATGCATAAGAATAACCTCCAGGATAATGTCTCAACTCTGTTTGGAATCTCTCAGCCATTGACACTTTATTTTATCTCATTTTGCTCTTCTCCCTTTTGGCCCAGAAGGTTTTCTCAATCCCTTGATGCTGAGTCTCATCTCATTCTAGGGTTTTTCTCAATCCCTTGATGTTGAGTCTCAGCTCATTCTAGGATTGCTGTCCCATGTTGCCAGGAAGGGCCACACCCCTGGGAGTCATGTTCAACGTAGAGAGGGGGAGGGCAGTGAGTTTGCTTGTTGTGTTGGCTGAAGAGAGAGAAGCCACATCTGAGCAACAAAAAAGGTTCTCTTGGGGGTGACTCTTAGGACTAATTTTAAGAAGGCTTGACCTATCCTTCGTGGGGTTAAGTTTCATATGAACAAACCCCAAGACTGGGGGCTCAGCCTATAGCTTTGGTTGTCCACACTGCTTGTAAGAATATCAAGAATTCAACTTGGGGAAGTTGAATTTCCCCCCTTTCTCACCATTCCCTGAAGGGGAATTTGCAAATACTATTTTATTCACTGTTGAAATCACTCTGGGATTTATTGGGGCATCACTCTGGACAAACCAACAAAATCTCACGCCCTACTCAAGGTTCCATGTACTTATGGTGTTCAATTACGCTGTCTACATAAGTTATGTTAGGAAATGCACTACTCAAAATATAAATTTTGCACCAAATAAACTTTTTTTTGCTTTATTCTCACACATAAGTTAAAATTTTAAAATATTAATTACCATCAATTTTCAACACCCTGTAGTAATGACATTCCTTTGTTCTTCCTCATGCAAAAACATTTTTAAAATTTGTACATTTAGTCACTATCATTATATACTCTAGGCATTCCTAGATTATACCATTTCAGTCTTTATCGTCTATCTTTCTTTCTGATTTCATTTGTGTCCCCAGCCCTCCTCCCTCTATCATTCTCACGTTCAGCTTCTTTCAGTGTTTTAACGTAATTGTATTACAGATAGGTAGTATTGTGCTGTCCATTTCTGAGTTTTTACAATCAGTCCTGTTGCACAATCTGTATCCCTTCAGCTCCAATTACCCAATATCTTACCCTATTTCTATCTCCTGATGGTCTCTGTTACCAACAAAATATTCCAAGTTTATTCACTAATGTCAGTTCGTATCAGTGAGATACAGTATTTGTCCTTTTGTTTCTGGCTAATCTCACTCAGCATAATGTCTTTGAGGTCCATCCATGTTGTTACATACTTCATAACTTTATTCTGTCTTACAGCTGCATAATATTCCATCTTATATATATACCCACAGTTTGTTTAGCCACTCATTTGTTGATGGACATTTTGGCTGTTTCCATCTCTTCGCAATTGTAAATAATGCTGCTATAAAATTGGTGTGCAAATGTCCATTTGTGCCCTTGGCCTCATGTCCTCCGAGTAGATACCTAACAATGGTATTGCCGGGTCATATGGCAATTCTATATTTAGCTTCCTGAGCAAATGCCAAACTGCCTTCCACAGCGGTTGCACCATTTGACATTCCCACCAACAGTGGATAAGTGTGCCTCTTTCTCCACATCCTCTCCAGCACTTGTCATTTTCTGTTTTATTGATAATGGCCATTCTGGTGGGTATGAGATGATATCTCATTGTGGTTTTCATTTGCATTTCTCTAATAGCCAGGGAAGTTGAGCATCTCTTCATGTGCCTTTTGACCATTTCTATTCCCTCTTCTGAGAAGTGTCTGTTCAAGTCTTTTGCCCATTTTGTAACTGAGTTGTCTGTCTTTTTGTTGTTGAGTTGAACAATCTCTTTATATATTCAGGATACTAGACCTTTATCTGATATATCGTTTCCAAATATTGTCTCCCATTGTGTAGGCTGTCTTTTTACTTTCTTGATGAAGTTCTTTGATGTGCAGAAGTGTTTAATTTTGAGGAGTTCCATTTCTTTCTTTCTTTCTTCAATGCTCATGCTTTGGGTGTAAGGTCTAGGAAACTGCCTCCTAGTATAAGATTTATAAGCTATTTCCATACATTTTCTTCTAACAGTTTCATGGTCTTAGATCTAATATTTAAGTCTTTGATCCATTTTGAGTTAACTTTTGTATAGGGTGTGAGATACGGGTCCTCTTTCATTCTTTTGCATATGGATAGCCAGTTCTCTAAGCATCATTTATTAAAGAGACTGTTCTGTCCCAGGTGAGTTGGCTTGACTGCCTTATCAAAGATAAATTGTCCATAGATGAGAGGGCCTATATCTGAACACTCTATTCTATTCCATTGGTCAGTATATCTTTCTTTATGCCAGTACCATGCTGTTTTGACCACAGTAGCTTCATAATACGCCTTTAAGTCAGGTAGCATGAAGCCTCCAACCTCAATTTTTTTTCCTCAGGATACTTTTAGCTACTCGGGGCACCCTACCCTCCCAGATAAATTTGGTTATTGGTTTTTCTATTTCTGAAAACTAAATTTTTGGACTTTAATTGGTATTACACTGAATCTGTAAATCAATTTAGATAGAATTGATACCTTAACTATATTTAGTCTTCCAATCCATGAACATGGTATGCCCTTCCATCTATTTAGGTCTTCTGTGATTTCTTTTAACGATTTCTTGTAGTTTTCTTTGTATAGGTATTTTATCTCTTTAGTTAAATTTATTTCTAAATATTTTATTCTTTTGGTTGCAATTGTAAATGGAATTTTTTCTTGATTTCCCCCTCAGATTGTTCATTACTGGTGTATAGAAGCACTACAGATTTTTTAATGTTGATTTTGTAACCTGCCACTTTGTTGTACTCATTTATTAGCTCTAGTACTTTTGCCGTGGATTCTTCGGGTTTTTTGACATACAGTATCATATCATCTGCAAACAGTGAGAATTTTACTTCTTCCTTTCCAATTTTGATGCCTTGTATTTCTTTTTCTTGTCTGATTGCTCTGGCTAGAACTTCCATCACAATGTTGAATAACAGTGGTGATAGTGGACATCCTTGTCTTGTTCCTGATCTTAGGGGGAAAGTTTTCAGTTTTTCCCCATCGAGGATGATGTTAGCTGTGGGTTTTTCATATATTCCCTTTATCATTTTGAGGAAGTTCCCTTCTATTCCTATCCTTTGAATTGTTTTCAACAGGAAAGGATGTTGACTTTTGTCAAATGCCTTTTCTGCATCAATCGAGATGATCATGTGGTTTTTCTGCTTTGATTGGTTGATATGGTTTAATACATTAATTGATTTTCTTATGGTGAACCATCCTTGCATACCTGGGATGAATCCTACTTGATCATGGTGTATAATTCTTTTAATGCACTGTTGAATTCAATTTGCTAGAATTTTGTTGAGGATTTTTGCCTCTATATTCATTAGAGAGATTGGTCTGTAGTTTTATTTTTTTGTAATCTTTGTCTGACTTTGGTATGAGGGTGATGTTGGCTTCATAGAATGAGTTAGGTAGTTTTCCCTCCTCTTCAATTTTTTTGAAGAATTTGAGCAGAATTGGTACTAATTCTTTCTGGAATGTTTGGTAGAATTCACATGTGAAGCCATCTGTTCCTGGACTTTTCTTTTGGGGAGCTTCTTAATGACTGATTCAATTTCTTTACCTGTGATTGGTTTGTTGAGGTTGTGTATTTCTTCTCGAGTCAAAGTTGGTTATTTATGCCTTTCTAGAAAGTTGTCCATTTCATCTACATTATTGTATTTATTAGCATAAAGTTGTTCATAGTATCCTGTCATTACTTCCTTTATTTCTGTGGGGTCAGTGGTTATGTCTCCTCTTCCATTTCTGATCTTATTTATCTGCATCTTCTCTCTTCTTCTTTTTGTCAATCTTGCTAAGGGTCCATTAATCTTAGTGATTTTCTCATAGAAGCAACTTCTGGTTTTGTTGATTTTCTTGATTGTTTTCATGTTCTCATTTTCCTTTATTTCTGCTCTAATCTTCATTATTTCTTTAGTTTTGCTTGCTTTGGGGTTAGTTTGCTGTTCTTTCTCTAGTTCTTCCAAGTGGACAGTTAACTCCTTGATTTTTGCCCTTTCTTCTTTTTTGATATAGGCATTTAGGTAAATAAATTTCCCTCTTAGCACTGCCTTTGCTGTGTTCCATAAGTTTTGCTATGTTGTGTTTTCATTTTCATTTGCCTCGACATATTTACCAATTTCTCTTGTAATTTCTTCCTTGACCCACTGGTTCCATAAGAGTGTGTTGGTGAGCCTCCACATATTTGTGAATTTTCTAGCACTCTGCCTATTATTGATTTCCAACTTCATTCCTTTATGATCTGAGAAAGTGTTTTGTATGATTTCAATCTTTTTAAACTTGTTGAGACTTGCTTTGTGACCAAGCACATGGTCTATCTTTGAGAATGATCCATGAGCACTTGAGAAAAAGGTGTATCCTGCTGTTGTGGGGTGTAATGTTCTATAAATGTCTGTTAAGTCTAGATCATTTATGGTATCATTCAAATTCTCTGTTTCTTTATTGATCCTCTGTCTAGATGTTCTGTCCATTGATGAGAGTGTGGAACTGAAGCCTCCAACTATTATGGTATATGCATCTATTTCTCTTTTCAGTATTTGCCTCACGTTTTTTGGAGAATTCTGGCTTGGTGCATAAATATTTATGATTGTTATGTCTTCTTGTTGAATTGTTCCCTTTATTAATACATAGTGTCCTTCTTTGTCTCTTTTAACTGTTTTACATTTGAAGTCTAATTTGTTGGATATTAGTATAGCTACTCCTGCTCTTTTCTGATTGTTATTTTCATGAAATATCTTTCCCTAACCTTTCACTTTCAACCTATGTTTATCCCTGGATCTAAGATGTGTTTCCTGTAGACAGTATATAGATGGGTCCTGTCTTTTTAGATCCATTCTTCCAGTCTGTCTTTTGATTGGGGAGTCTAATCCATTAACATTTAGTGTTATTACTTTATGGGTAATACTTTCTTCTACCATTTTGCCTTTTGGATTTTATACATCATATCTAATTTTTCTTCTTTTTACCTTTACTGATAGTCTTCCTTTCTATACTCTTCTCCACACCTGTCTCTCCTGTCTTTTCATATCTGCCTCTAGTGCTCCCTTTAATATTTCTTGCAGAGCCCATCTCTTGGTCACTAATTCTCTCAGTGATTTCTAGCCTGAAAATGTTTTAATTTCTCCCTCATTTTTTGAAGGATGATTTTGCTGGAAATAGAATTCTTGGTTGGCAGTTTTTCTCTTTTAGTAATTTAAATATATCATCCCACTGTCTTCTCACTTCCATGGTTTCTGCTGAGAAATCTATGCATAGTCTTATTCTGCTTCCCTTGTATATGATGGATTGCATTTCTCTTGCTGCTTTCAAGATTCTCTTTCTCTTGACCTCTGACATTTTGATTAGTAAGTGTCTTGGAGTACGTCTATTTGGATCTATTGTTTGGGGTATTCTTCACTTCTTGGATATATAATTTTAAGTCTTTCATAAGAGTTGGGAAATTTTCAGTGATAATTTCCTCCATTAGTTTTTCTCCTCCTTTTCCCTTCTCTTATCCTTCTGGGACACCCACAACACCTATATTCATGCACTTCATACTGTCATTCAATTCCCTGAGTCCCTGCTCATATTTTTCCATTCTTTTCCCTATATTTTCTTTTGCTTGTCAGATTTCAGATGTTTCATCCTCCAGTTCACTAATCCTATCTTCTGCCTCCTCAAATCTATTGTTGTAGGTTTCCATTTTTTTTAATCTCTTCTGCTGTGACTTTCATTCCCATAAGTTCTATGATTTGTTTTTTCAGACTTCCAATTTCTTCTTTTTCTTCATTCCTTGCCTTCTTTATATCCTTCCTCAATTCATTGATTTGATTTTTGATGAGGTTTTCCATGTCTGTTTGAACATCCTGAATTAATTATTTCAACTCCTGTATCTCATTTGAATTGTTGGTTTGTTCCTTTGTCTGGGCCATATCTTCAATTTTCCTAGTGTGATTCATTATTTTTTGCTGGCATCTAGGTATTTAATTAGCTTAATTAGTGTATTCTGAAGATTGTTTTCACTTCTTTTACCTAGGATTTTCTTGCTGGATGAATTTGTTGTCTTTCTATTCTTTGACATTCAGTTCAGTTTATTCTGGACCACTAGCTTAGGTTTTGTTTAACAGAGCAGAATTTTTCAGTTCTTGTTTTCTTGGTTCTAGCCCTGCCTGTATGGTGCCTTTCCCCCCGCCCCCATCCATAGGAGGGTCTACTTAGGTTGTATAGACCTCAGTCAGATTTTTCCAGACCAAACTGTCAGGAGGAAAGAGTCACCTGCATCAGTTTTCCCTGAGGGTGAAACCCAGCAGGTTGAAAGACTTTTCTGTGAAGTCTCTCGGCTCTGTGATTTTCTTATCCTGCCCAGTATGTGGTGCTCATCTGCCTGCAGTTCCCACCAGCATAAGATGATGCAGTACCTTTAACTTTGGCAGACTGTCCCTGCTAGGGGTGTGGTCGAGACAGAAGAGAGGTTGTAGGCTGGCTTTAATGGCTTCAAATTTCCAAGCCCTGGGGTCTAAATTTCTTGAGGCAGGGATTCCACCTGAGTTGGGCCCCACCCTTCCCCTGGGGAAGGCACAGGCTCCAGACAAGCTCTCCAATAAGCTTGTTTCTGCCTATGCCTGGGGCAGTTGCAGCCTGAGAAGCCCTGCCACTGTATCCAATGGCTGTCCAGCCTTTGTAGAAACACAGCCACAAAAAAAGAAAGAGAAAAATCCTTCTCAGAGCAGGACTCCCATTCCTCAGGTTTGCCAATCAAGGGCATAAGTTGGTATGTTGTTTTGTGTACCTTCAGATCCTATGTACCCCCTCCTTTCCTTCAGGGCCCAGACCCTTTCAAGTATTATGTACTATCCAATCCTTAAAACCTCTGTTTCTTTTTTTTTCTTTTTCCATCAGCCCTGCCCCCTCAGCACCAGGGCAAAAATCAGCAACCTCGGCTTTGACCAGGTTCAACTGAGCAGGGTCTATTTTTAGTAGTCAGAATTTGTGTATTAATTCCATAATTGAAGCTTAGTTGAGCTCAGCCCCTGCTGCTGGTAAACTCTCTTTCCTTTCCCCTCTGGGAAGCAGCTTGCTGGGGAGGGGCCCTGAACACTGTGGCTTGGGGCACTAACGGTTTTGGGGGGGCTCGCAGCCAGTACAGCTGGTCCAGACTAGGGTATGCTGTGTGTCCAGTCACTGACAGGGCCCCGGCAGTTGTTCTGTACTGTTCCTGGTTACTTAGTAGCTGTTCTGGAGGATGAATTAAATCCCACACCTCCCTAAACTGCCATCTTGGCACCACTCCCTAGGTTCTTAAAAATGTTTTTGCATGAGGAAGAACAAAGGAATGTCATTACTGCAGGGTTTTGAAAATAGGTGGTAATTAATATTTTAACATTTTAACTTATCTGTGAGACTAAACCAAAAAATGTTTATTTGGTACAAAATTTATATTTTGACTAGTGCAGTTCCTAATAGAAGTTATGTGGACAGCTTAACTGAACACCATACGTAGATGGAACCTTGAGTAGGGCACAAGATTTTGTATGTTTGTCCAGAGTGATGCCCCAATAAACCCCAGAGTGATTTGAACAATAAGTAAAAAAGTGTTTGCAAAGTATTGCAAAGATAAAAAGTATTCTCCAAAGAATGGTGAGAAAGAGGGAAATTTCAACTTCCCCAAATGGAGAATTCTTGATATTCTCACAAGCAGTGGGGACAACAAAAGCAATAACCTGAGTCCCCAATCTTGGGGTTTGTTCATATGAAACTTAACCCCACAAAGGATAGGTCAAGCCTACTTAAAATTAGGCCTAAGAGTCACTCCCAAGAGAACCTTTTTTTGTTGCTCAGATGTGGCCTCTCTCTCTCTCCAGCCAACATAACAAGCAAACTCACCATCCTCCACCTGTCTAACTGGAACATGACTCCCAAGGGTGTGGACCTTTCTGGCAACATGGGACAGAAATCCTAGAATGAACTGGTACTCAGCATCAAGGGATTGTGAAGACCTTCTCAACCAAAAGGGGGAAGAGTGAAATGAGACAAAATAAAGTGTCAATGGCTGAGAGATTACAAACAGAGTTGAGAGGTTATCCTGGAGGTTATTCTTATGCATTAAATAGATATCACCTTGTTAGCCAAGATGTAATAGAGAGGCTGGAGGGAACTGCCTGAAAATGTAGAGCTGTGTTCCAGTAGCCTTGTTACTTGATGATGATTGTATAATGATATAGCTTTTACAATGTGACTGTGTGATTTTAAAAATCTTGTGTCTGATGCTCCTTTTATCTACCTTATCAACAGATGAGTAAAACATATGGAATAAAAATAAATAATAGGGGGAACAAATGTTAAAATAAATTTAGTAGATTAAAATGCTAGTGATCAATGAAAGGGAGGGGTAAGGGGTATGGTATGTATGAATTCTTTTCTGTTTTCTTTTTATTTCTTTTTCTGAGTTGATGCAAATGTTTAAGAAATGATCATGATGATGAATATGCAACTATGTGATGATATTGTGAATTACTGATTATATATGTAGAACGGAATAATCATGTGTTAAGAATGTTCATGTTTGTTGTTTTATTTTCTAAAAATTTAAAAATTCATTAAAAGATTTAAAAAAAGAATCATGTCTTGCTAAAAACACATAGAAAATTAGGATAGATGATAAAGGGCATACACGAAAAACCTACAGATAACATAATAATGGTGAAAGAACTAAAGCTTTCTCTCTAGGATTGGGAACAAGATTAATACCCAGAGTGGTACTCACTGCCACCACTGTTATTTAACTTTGTAGCAAAAATTCTAGTTAGAGGAATTAGGCAAGGAAAAGAAATAAAAGACATCCAAATTAGGACGGAAGAAGTAAGTCCTTCCCAATTTGAAGATAACACGATAAAGAAATGAAACTATATATCAAAATATGTATTTTCTCTATATACAGAAAATCCCTTAAAATCCACAGCAAAGGTGCTAGAACTTGTACATGAATTCAGCAAAGTGGCAGGGTATAAGAACAACATGCAAAAATCAGCAGTGTTGGGGGTGCAAAGATATTTCAGTAGCAAAATTCTTGCCTGCCATGTGGGAGACCCAAGTTTGATTTCTAGCCCATGCACTTCCTCAAAAAATAAACAAACAAGAAAACAAACAAAATCCCTAAAAAGCAAACATTCAACAAATGGTGCTGCAATAAAGGGATACTCAAATGGAAAAAGAATGAAATGTGACCCCTCCATATAGCATACAAAAAAGAAACCAGTAGTGTTTCTATACACTAGTAATGAGTAAGCTGAGGAGGAAATCAAGAAAAAAAATCCCATTTACAGTAGCAACTAAAATAATCAAATATATAGGAACAAATTTAACCAAGGATGTAAAGGATTTTTACATAGAAAACCATAAAACAATGCTAAAGAAATCGAAGAACACCTAAATAAATGGAAGGACATTCTGTATTTATGGATTGGAAGATATAATATTGTTAACATATCAATTCTACCCAAAATGACTCATAGATGCAGTGCAATCCCAACATAAATCCCAACAACCTTTTTTTGCAGAAATGATGACATCAATCATCAAATTTATACACAAAGAAAAGGGCCCCAGTTAGCCAAAACATCTAGAAAAAGGAGAATGAAGTTGGAGGGCTCATGCATCCTGTTTTTAAAACTTATTATAAAGTTATGGTTGTAAAAACAATATGGTATTAGAGGCAGGACAAGATGGTGGCATAGTGAGGTGTGTAATTTAGTTCATCCTCCAGAACAGCTAATAAATAGTCAGGAACAGTACAGAACTGCTGGGGGAACACCAGTGACCAGACACACAGTGTATACTAGTCTGGATCAGGGGGAATCCCACAGAGAACAGTAAGTCACCCAAGCCATGGAGCCTTGCACTCCTCCCCCACAGGCATGGTAGCTGGTTCCCCAGTGGAAAAGGAAATAGTCATTACTAGTAGCAAGGGCTTAGCTCAACCAAGCTCCAATTGCAGACTTAATTAACAAATTCTGATCGCTGAAAACAGGCCCCAGCACCAACAAACTTGCAGTAAGCATTAAAAGAACTAGCAGCTTTTGTCCCAGCAGGGAGGGGGAGGGGCTGATGGGAAAAACAAACAAACAAACTAGAGGCTTTTTGAGTTGGACAGCACAAAATACTGGAGAAGGGCTGGACCCCAAGAAAAGGGGACACATAGAGCCCGGAGATACATAGAACCCATACCAACTCAAGCTCTGGATCGACAAAACTAAGGAGTGAGAGTCTGGCTCTGAAAAGGCTTTTTTGCTTTTTTTTTTATTTTTAAAATTTTTTTAAGTTCTTAAACAGGTTGTTAAATAGAACTGCAAGCAATCTCAGGCTTCAACACTGCCCCAGGCAAAGGCAGAACTAAAGCTTGTCTGAGACACAAAGTAACTAATCAGGTAAAAGGGGTTAATCTTCTAAAGGGCCTATTTTCCCCAAGAGAAGGTGGGCAGCCCAGCTCAAGTGGAATCCCTCCTTCAAGGGGCTAGAAAACAGAAGCAACCAAAGCCATCCTACTACCTGACCTCTGTCACAACCATGTTCCTGGCAGGGAAAGTCTGCTGAAATTAAAGGTGCTCATCACTTTAAGCAGGTGGGAAGCTATGGACAGATAAGCACCACATGTTGGGCAGGATAGGAAAAGCACAGGCTCTAAAGGCTTCATAGGAAAGTCAGACAATCTGCTGGGTCTCACCCTCTGGAAAAACTGATGCTGGCCATTCTTTCCTCCTGAGACATGAGCCTGTCTGGTCTGAGAAAATCTGACTGGACTCAATAATATCTGAGGAGATGCTCCTCAAAAAAAAAAAAAAGTCTCCATATAGGCAGGGTAAGAAACAGAAACACAAGAACTGAAAAAGTCTAATTAGTTAAACAGAACCTATGCTAGAGGTCTAGAATAAGTTGAACTGAATGTCAAAGAAAAGATAGAGAACAAAGCCATCCAGCAAGACAACCCTAGGTAAAAGAGTGAAAACAACCTCCAGAATAAATTAAGGAACTCAACTGATAAGATGCCAGTAAAAAAAAAACTCATCAGGAAAACCAAGTATGACCCAGTCAAAGGAACAATCCAACAATTCAAATGAAATACAAGAATTGAAGTAAACAATTCAGGACATTCAAACAGACATGCAATATCTCATCAAACTGTGAAAATCTTGTGTCTGATGCTCTTTTATCTACCTTGTCAACAGAAGAGTAGAACATATGGAATAAAAACAAATAATAGGGGGAACAAATGTTAAAATAAATTTAGTTTGAAATGCTAGTGATCAATGAAAGGGAGGGGTAAGGGGTATGGTATGTATAAATCTTTTTTCTGTTTTTGTTTTATTTCTTTTTCTGAATAGATGCAAGTGTTCCAAGAAATGATTATGATGATGAATATGCAATTATGTGATGATATTTTGAATTACTGATTATATATGTAGAATGGAATGATCAAAATAGGAATGTTTGCATATGCTTTGTCTTTTTTGGTGTTTTAAAAAAAATTTTAAATAAAAAAACCCATAAAAACAAACAAACAAAAAAAACAAGCAACCAACAACAACAAAAAATTTCATCAAAAATCAAATCAACAAGTTGACAGAGGATATAAAGAAGACATTGGGTGAACAAAAAGAAGAACACAGATGTCCGAATAAACAAATCATGGAACTTATGGGCATGAAAGTCACAATAGAAGAGATGAAAAACAAGGAAACCTACAGCAATAGATTTGAAGTGGAGCAGAAAGGATTAGCGAATTAAAGAACTGGACATCTTAAATTTGACACAAAAGAAAATATAGGGAAAAGAATGGAGAAACATGAGCAGAGCTCAGGGACTTGAATGATAACTTGAAGCACACAAATATATGTGTTGTGGGTGTCCCAGAAGGAGAAGAGAAGGGAAAAGGAGCAGAATGACAAATAGAGGAAATTATCACTGAAAATGTCCTATTATGAAGGACATAAAATTACAGATCCAAGATGTACAGTGTACCCCAAACAGAATAGATCCAAATAGACATACTCCAAGACACTTACAAATCAGATGGTCAAATGTCAAAGACAGAATTTTTTGAAGCAACAAGAGAAAAGCAATCCATCACATACAAGGGAAATTCAATAAGAACTATACTATATATGTGTGTGGATTTCTCAGCAGAAACCATGGAGGCAAGAAGGCAGTGGTATGACATATTTAAGATTCTAAAAAAGAAAAGCTACCAACCAAGAATTCTATACCCAGAAAAACTGTCCTTTAGAAGTGAGAAGGAGATATATCCCAGAGTAATTTGGGTAGTGAATAAAGAAATATTTTCAAAGTCCCCTTGGGGGAACTGGGGAGAAATGAGGAAATACTAAACTTCCCCTTTCGGAGAATTTCTGATATTCTTACAAGAAGTGGGCACAACCATATCAATAGACTGAGCTCTGGATCTTGGGGTTTGCCTCTTGGAAACTTATTCCTGCAAAGGACAGGCTAAGCCTACTTAAAATTAGGCCTAAGACCTCTCTCTCCAGCCAACACAGCAAGCAGACTCACCACCCTCCCCCTGTCTATGTGGGACATGACTACCAGGGGTGTGGATCTTCCTGGCAATGTGGGACAGAAATCCCAGAATGAGCTGAGATTCAGCATCAAGGGATTGAGAACAACCCTAAGATGAGCTGAGAATTAACATCAAGGGATTGAGAGAACCTTATCGACCAAAAGGGAAAAGAGTGAAATGAGACAAAGTGTCAATGGCTAAGAGATTCCAAACAGAGTAGAGAGATTATCCTGGAGGTTATTCTTATGCATTAAGTAGATATCACCTTATTGTTCAAGATGTAGTGGAGAGGCTGGAGGGAACTGCCTGAAAATATAGAGCTGTGTTCCAGTAGCCATGTTTCTTGATGATGATTGTATAATGATATAGCTTTCACAATGTGACTGTGTGATTGTGAAAACCTTGTGTCTGATGCTCCTTTTATCTACCTTGTCAACAGATTAGAGGAACATATGGAATAAAAATAAATAATAGGGGGAACAAATGTTTAAAAAAAAAATTAGGCCTAAGAGTCACACCCAGAGAACCTCTTTTGTTGCTCAGATGTGGTCTCTCTCTCTAAATCAACTCAGCAGGTGAAGTCACTGCCATCCCTCCTATGTGGGGCATGACTCAGGTTGTAAATTACCCTGGAAACATGTGACAGAAATCCTGAGGTGAGCAGGGACCAGGCATCAAAGGATTGAGAAAGTGCTCTTGACCAAACAGGGGAAGAGAGAAACGAGACAAAATAAAGTTTCTGTGGCTGAAAGATTTCAGAGTCAAGAAGTTATCCTGGAGGTTATTCTTATGCTTTATATAGATATCCCTTTTTAGTTTATAGTGGATTGGAGTGGCTGGAGGGAAGTGCCTGAAACTGTTGAGCTGTGTTCCAGGAGCTTTGATTCTTAAAGATGACTGAATAAAGAGATAACTTTTACAATGTGACTGTGTGATTTTGAAACCTTGTGTCTGATGCTCCTTTATTCAGAGTATAGACAGATGAGTAACAAAGTAAGGAGAAAAATAAATAAATAATAGGGAGAATAAGGGGTAAAATATATAGGGTAGCTTGAAATACTAGTGGTCAATGAGAGGGAGGGTTAAGGAATATGGAATGTATGAGTTTTTTTCTTTTTCCTTTTTACTTCTTTTTCTGGAGTGATCATTCTAAAAATGATCATGGTGATGAATATGCAACTATGTTAGGATACTGTGAGCCACTGATTGGACAACATGTATGGACTGTATGTGTGTGAATATTTGTCAATAAAAATGTAAACAAAAAAACAAAAAATCAACAACATAGTACTGACACAAGGACAAATATTGGAATCAATATTTGGTACTGACACAAGGACAAATAAGGAAAAATTTGGAATCAAATTGAGAGGTCTGAAATGAGCCCTCATATATATGGCCAACTGATTTCTTCTGCTTTTTCAGCCATTTAAAATTTACAGTTTGTGTTCAATGTGAATTAATTCCGTAACATGAGAAGTTACTATGAATCAAAGCATAAATACATAAACACAATATACAACCCAAAGCAAGATGCACAGCATTCAAATATGAGGCAAAAGGGAGTGTTCACTTACAGACACAGTAGCTTGAGATCTGTTGGATCTTGTTTTACCCTTGTAAATTTTTAAAGAAGAAAAATTGGGAAAAAAAAATGACTGGCTATCAAGACTATTGCAGTGATATTAGATACTGGAACATCTAAGCATCAGTGTGTGACAAGGTAAACAAAAAAATTGATGTTGTATCTATTTTTAAAAAGGTTTCTGTGCATTGAGGCAGTTGTAAAAGATTGACTTTCTAGACTCAAGCCAGCTTTAGGCTTAAAACCAAGTTCTAACTATCTGAAAATATTAACTGAATCAGAAAATGTCCCAAATGTTGCTATTCTGATAAATAGTTTTAAAAAGTATTTACAGAAGGAGTATAAAAGTTTTTGTAAATTTAATGTAGGATAGACTCTAGTCTTCACTTCCCAAATATTGGATTTACATTATTTTGGGCTTCTTTACAATTGCCTTTTAAATTTCAAGACCTGTCAATTTTACTTTCAAAATGGGTCATTTATTAAATTGTAAAAAGTATTCAACATACACAGAAATAAAAAAGCCGCATTTTGAAGTGGGTTGAGGTCAACGCATTTCTTCTATCAGGAATCAGTTCAGCTAAATTAATTTGGTGCTGTTGTTGGATGGGAATGAGATAGGAAATACCTACCATTCGATTTTATAAATGAATAAACTAGATTTATTCATTATGCTTGCTTTGAGTGGTAGATTTCAATACATCATTGCACTGGCACATGTCAATTACTACTTTAAAAGTCAAATAAAATGTCAAATCCAAAGACTCAGAAATATGAGTGTAGTTCCCAAGAGAACAGTGATAGCTTAACAATTAAAACTCTTATCTAGGATTAATCTGCATTAAGTTAGTATTGGTGAAACAATACATGGAGAATTTACAGTAACACCTGGAGTTTCCTTCTAATGTACACATAAATAGAATCATGGAAGTTGTTTATATTACTTAATCATTTTATGACCCTAGATATAATGTACCAAATGAAAACTGAATCTCCATTTCACATCCCATTGATTCTCTTTGGATAAGAAAAAATCTATTTGTTTTTCAAGGTAGAATTGTAAGTGTCCATATTTCTTAAGTCACATTTAAGGAAACTATCTCCTCTTTTTGTCTCCTTCATCTTCTATCTGAAACTCCAGCAGATTTAATATTGGCATTCATCATCTAGTTAAATCATTCACATGTTCTTGAAATGAGTCAAATTTTGGATTCCCAACATTTTCTGCTCAATAAGGTGTGAACCAGTATATTCAATGAAGATCTGTGTTTTCCTTGCCACACTGGACTTTAGACGTTATTTGGATTGAGTTCAGAAGATGGGAAAGCATAAATATTTCTGATGTGTCTCTTAACAATAGAGATGTAAAAGAGAAAGTGTATTAGTTAGGGTTCTCTAGAGAAACATAATCAACAGGGAACACTCGCAAATGTAAAATTTATAAAAGTGTCTCACGTGACTGCGGGAATGCGAGTCCAAAATCTGCAGAGTAGGCTGTGAAGCCGACGATTCTGATGGAGGGTCTGGACGAACTCCACAGGAGAGGCTTACCAGCTGAAACAGGAAGAGCCTGTCTCTTCTGAATCCTCCTTGTAAGGCTTTCAGTGGTTAGATTAAGCATCACTCATTGCAGAAGACACACCCCTTTGGCTGATTACAAATGGAATCAGCTGTGGATGCAGTTAACATGATCATGATTTAATTCTATGAAATGTCCTCATCTCAACAGATAAGCCAGCACTTGCCCAACCACCACTTGGCCAAGTTGACACATGAACCTGACCATGACAGAGAGTGACACATGAGGAGCTGCTTGTACTGCAGGGCACTACCGCTTTCTGGGGTGGTGGCATTAGCTGGACTTGGGGCAGCTGAAGTATTCTGGGATGAGTTACTTGAAAGAGTTATGGCAGTTGTCTGATTTTAATAAATCAGTATGGGTAAGAGTAGCGCCAGATGCAGCAACACCAGCCCAAGCCTGGTCACCATTCTTTGTTCATGTGTGCTCCAATGGCATGCTGCACTGTGAGTCTGGCTAGATGCTGGGTCTGGTTAGGGGCAGACACAGGAAAGGTGGGATATGACCAACTGATTTTTGACAAGGGTGGCAAGTCCACTTAATGGGGAAAGAATAGTCTCTTAAACAAATGGTGCTGGGAAAACTGGATATCTATATGCAAAAGAATAAAGATGGAGTGCTACCTCATACCATATATAAAAATAAACTCAAATGGAATCAAAGACCTAAATACAAGAACCCAGACTATGTTTTCCCTAACCAGAAAATGTAGGGAAGCATTTTCAGGGTTTGTGTTAGAGAAAAGTTCCTTAGAATTTATACCTAGAGCATAAGCAACAAAAGAAAAAATAGGTAAATGGAATCTTATCAAAATTAAAAACTTTTGTGCATTAAAGGACTTTATCATGAAAGTGAAATGACAACTTTTCTCAATGGGAGAAAATATTTGGGAACTTCATATCTGATAAGTGTTAACATATAAATATTAATATAAAGAATTTTATTCTGTAAAGGATATTTTAAGAAATCTTATAACTCAATAGAAATAGAAACAATCCAAACAAAAATGGTCAATATACTTGAATATATATTTCAATAAAGGATAAATACGAATGACCAAAAAGTCCAGGAAAGATGCTCAACATCATTAACCACCAGAGAAATGTAAAAAACAAACAAACACAATGAGGGCATTGTTTTTTGACTTCTTAACACACAGGCTGATTAAAGAGAAAGTTGTGGTAGGTGGGGCAAGGTGGTGGCAGAGTGAAGTGTGGAACTTAGTTTGTTCTCCATAGCAGCTAGTAAATAGCCCAAAACTGTATGGAATAACTGGTGGGGGGACATCAGTGACCAGACACACAGCCTAGACCAGTCTGGAATGAGTGAAGTGGCTGAGCTGTCATGCAAAACTTAAGTCTTCAAAGCCATGGAGGCTGTAGCCCTCCCTAGTGGTCATTGCAGGCTGGTTCCCCAAGGGGAAAGGAAACAGACTTTACTAGTAATAAAGGCTTAGCTCAACAAAGCTTCAATTGTGGAATTAACAAATTCTGACTACTGAAAACAGTCCAGATTACAAATAAACCTGGAAAAAGTACTAAAGGAACCAAGAGTTTTCACTCTGGCAGACAGAGTATGTAGCTGATGGGATGGGGGTGGGGAACAACCAGAGGCTTTTTTATTTGGACAGCACAAAATACTGGAAAAGAGATGGATCCCAAGAAAAGGGGACACATGGAGCCTGGGGATACATACAGCCATGTACCAACTCAATATCTTGATTAGCAAACCTGGTGAGTGGGTGTCCAGTTCTGAAATGGCTCTATGCTTTTTTTTTTTTTTTTTAATAATTCTTAGCAGTTTATTAGATAGAACTGCAGCACTCTAAGGTTCCAGCACTGCCCCAGGCAAGGGTGGAATTAAGACATATCTGAGAGACAAATTAACTAGTCAGAATAAAGGGTTAATTCCCTAAAGGGCTTATCTTCCCCAAGAAAAGGGGGCAGGGCCAAGTTCAAGTGGAGGTCCTCCTTTAGAGAAGTTAGGCCCCCAGGGGCAGGAAAACAGAAGTAATCAAAGCCTGCTTACTATATCATCTCTTTCAACCATGCCCCTGGCAGGGAGAGCCTGATGAAATTAAAGACATCACATCACTTTATACTGGTGGGAAGCTGTGGGCAGACAAGCACCACATACTGGGCAGGATAGGAAGAGCACAGAGTCTAGAGGTTTCATAAGAAGTCTGATAAGCTGCTCAGTCTCAACCTCAAGGAAACTTGAAACTGGCCACTGTCTTCTGAGATGTGGGCCTGACTGGTCTGGGAAAATCTGACTGGGGTTGATAATATCCGAGGAGATCCTCCTCTTAAAAAAATAAAATAAGATAAAAAGCCTCCTCTATGGCCAGGCAAGAAACAGAAAAACAAGAACTGAAAAATTCTGATCAGTTAAACAGAACCTATGCTAGAAGTCTAGAATAAGTTGAACTAAATATCAAAGAACATATAGAGAATAAAGCCATCCAGCAAGAAAACCCTGGGTAAAAGAGTGAAAAAAAAAAACAAAAACCCTCCAGAATAAACTAAGGAAATCAAACGTGTAGACCCCAGAAAAAATGAGTCATCCTAGGAAAATCAAAGATACAGCCCAGTGAAAGGAACACAAACCAACAATTCAAATGAGATACAGATGTTGAAACAACTAATTCAGGATGTTTGAACAGACATGCAAAATCTTATCAAAAATCAAATCAATGAAATCTGAGATGATGGTATGGCAGTCTATGACAAACTCTGGAATCTGTCTTGTAACTACTTTTTGAAGAGTACTTTGAAAACTATTGCTTTTTTCTTTCTTTGCTTTGTATATATATTTATTATACAATAAAAAAAGGTAAGAAAAAGTTGAGGGAGGATATAAAGAAGACATTGGGAGAACAAAAAGAAGAGCACAGAATTTTGGAAAAGCAAAACACAGAATTTATGGGAATGAAAGTCAAAATAGAAGAGATGAAAAAATGGAAACCTACAATAATATATTTGATGAGGCAGAAGAAATGATTAGTGAACTAGAGGACTGGACTTCTTAAATTTGACACACAAAAGAAAATAAAGGAAAAAGAATGGAAAAATATGACAGGATCTCAGGAAACTGAATGACAACATGAAGTGCATAAATATACATGTTGTGGGTGTCCCTGAAGGAGAAGAGAAGGGAAAGGGGGAGAAAGACAAATGGAGGAAATAAGCACTGAAAATTTCCCATCTCTTATGAAAGACATAAAATTACAGATCCAAGAAGTGCAGCATACCCTGAACAAAATAGATCCAAATATACCTACTCCAAGACAATTACTGATAAGATTGTCATAAGTCAAACATAAAGAGGGAATTTTAAAAGCAGCCAGAGAAAAACAATTCATCACATACAAGGGAAGCCCAATAAGACTATGCATATTTCTCATCAGAAACCATGGAGGCCAGAAGGCAGGGATATGATATATTTAAGATTCTGAAAGAGAAAAACTTCCTACCAAGAAATCTATATCCAGCAAAAATGGCTTTCAAAAAGAGGGGGAGATTGAAATATTTTCAGACAAACAACCACTGAGAGATTTGTGTCTAAAAGACTGGCTGTACACAAAATACTAAAGGGAGTACTACAGGAAGATAGGAAAAGACAGGAGAGAGAGAGGTCTGGAAAAGAGCATAGAAATGAAAACTATCAGTAAAGGTAAGAAGAGAAAAAATACATATGACACATAAAATCCAAAGACAATATAGTAGAAGAAAGTATTGCCTTTACAGTAATAACATTAAATTTTAATGAATTAAATTCCACAATCAAAAGACATAGACTAGAAGAATGGATTAAAAAACAGGACCCATTTACATACTGTCTACAGGAGATTCACTTTAGACCCAAGGACAAAAATAGGTAAAAAATGATAGGTTGGGAAAACATATTTCATGTAAATGACAACCAGAAATGAGCAGGGGTTGCTATACTAATATCCAACAAATTAGACTTCAAATGTAAAACAATTAAAAGAGACAAAGAGGGACAGCATGTGTTAATAAAAGGAACAATTCAATAAGAAGACATAACAATCATAAATATTTATGTACCGAGCCAGAGTGCTCCCCTTGTTTGTTTTTCCCAAAAAAAGGAAAGAAATAACAAAGATTAGAGAAGAAATATATGAAATTGAGAATATGAAAACATTTGAGAAAATCAACAAAATAAGAAGTTGGTTGTTTTAGAAAATCAATAAAATCAATGGACCCTTAGCTAGGATGACAAAAGAGAGAGAGAGAGAGAGAGAGAGAGAGAGAGAGAGAGAGAGAGAGAGAGAGAGAGAGAGAGAGAGAGAGAGAGAGAGAGAGAGAAATAAATAAAATCAAAAATAGAAGAGGGGACATAACCACTCACCCTACAGAAATAAAGGAGATAATGAGAGGATACTATTAGCATCTATATGCAAATTAAACTGGGCAATATGGATGAAATGGACAACATTTTAGAAATTCATGAACAACAAACATTGACTCAAGAAGAAATAGATGACCTCAACAAACCAATCACAAGTAAAAAGGTTGAATCAATAATCAAGAAGCTCCCCAAAAAGAAAAGTCTAGGACCAGATGGCTTCACTTGTGAATTCTTCCAAGTATTCAGGAAAGAATCAGTACCAATCTTGCTCAAATTCTTCAAAAAAAAAAATAATAATAAATAGAAGAGGAGAGAAAGCTACCTAACTCATTCTATGAAGCTAACATCACCCTAACACCAAAGCCAAAGATATTGCAAGAAAAGAAAATTATACACCAATCTCTCTAATGAACACTGAGGCAAAAATCCTCAACAAAATACTTGCAAATTGAACCCAGAGGCACAGTAAAAGAATTATAGACCATGACCAAATGGGATTTATTCCAGGTATGCAAGGTTGGTTAAACACAAGAAAATCAATGAGCATGATACACTGTAACAATAAGCCAAAGTGGAAAAACCACATGATCATCTCGATTGATGTAGAAGGCATGTGACAAAATTCAACATCTTAATCTTCATGAAAATATTTCAAAGGATAGGAATAGAAGGGAACTTCATCAACATGATAAAGGGAATATTTGATAAACCCACAGCTAACATCATCCTCAATGGGGAAAGACAGAAAGCTTTCCCTCTAAGATCAGGAACAAGACAAGGATACCTACTGTCACCGTTGTTATTCGGCATTGTGTTGGAAGTTCTAGCCAGAGCAATTTAACAAGAAAAGGAAATAAAAGGCATCCAAATTGTAAAGGAAGACGTACAACTCTCACTGTTTTCAGGTGACATGATACTGTATGTCAAAATCATGAAAAATCTACAGCAAAGCTACTAGAGCTAATAAATGAGTACAGCAAAGTGGCAGGATACAAGATCAATACCCAAAAATCAATAGTGTTTCTATACACTAGTAATGAACAATCTGAGGATGAAATCAAGAAAAAAATTCCATTTATAATAACAACCAAGAGAATTAAATATTTAGGAACAAATTTAACTGAGGATACAAAAGACCTACACACAGAAAACTACAAGAATTTGCTAAAAGAAATCATGGAAGACCTAAATAAGTGGAAGGGCATACGGTGTTCATGGATTGGAAGACTAAATATCGTTAAGATGTCAATCTACCCAAATTGGTTTATAGATTCAATGCTATACAATTAAAGTTGTAACTACTTACTTTGCGGAAATAGAAACTCCAATAACCAAATTTATTTGGAAGGGCAGTGTGCCCCAAAGAGCTGAAACTATCTTGAGAAATTAAAATGAAGTGAGAGGTCTCACACTACATGACTTTAAAGCATATTACAAAGCTACAGTGATCATAACAGCATGGTACTGGAATAAAGACAGATATAACTGGCCCATGGAATCAAATTGAGTGTCCAGAAATAGACCCTCTCATCTATGGACAACTGATCTTTGATAAAGTGCTCAAATCAACCCACCTGGGACAGAGCAGCCTCTACAGTAAACAGTGTTTGGAGAACTGGATAGCCATATGCAAAAGAAAGAAAGAGAATTCATATCCCACACCCTATATAAAAATTAATTCAAAATGGATCAAAGACCTAAACAGTAGAGTTAAGACCATAAAACATTTACAATAAAATGTAGGGAAATATCTTATAAATTTTGTAATAGGAGGTGGTTTCCTAGACCTTAAATCCAAAGCATGAGCATTGAAAAAAGAATAGATAAATGTGATCTCCTCAAAATTAAACACTTTTATTTGGCCTAAGTGTCACCCCCAAGAGAACCTCTTTTGTGGTTCAAATATGGCCTCTGTCTCCAGCCAACACAATAAGCAAACTCACCACCTTCTCCCTGTCTACATGGGACATGACTCCCAGGGGTGTGGACCTTCCTGGCAATGTGGGACAGAAATCATAGAATGAGCTGGGACTCAGCATTAAGGGATTGAGAAAACCTTCTCAACCAAAAGGGGGAAGAGTGAAATGAGACAAAATAATGTGTCAATGGCTTAGAGATTACAGAGTCGAGAGGTTATCCTGGAGATTATTCTTACACATTAAAGAGATATCACCTTGTTAGTCAAGATGTAATGGAGAGGCTGGAGGGAACTTCCTGAAAATGTAGGGCTGTGTTCCAGTAGCCATGTTTCTTGAAGATGATTGTATAATGATATAGCTTTCACAGTATGACTGTGTGATTGTGAAAACCTTGTGTCTGTTACTCCTTTTATCTACCTTATCAACAGACGAGTAAAACATACAGAATAAAAATAAATAATAAGGGGAATAAAGTTTAAATAAATTTAGTAGATTGAAATGCTAGTGATCAATGAAAGGGAGGGGTAAAGGGTATGGTATGTATGAATTTTTTTCTGTTGTCTTTTTATTTCTTTTTCTGAACTGATGCAAATGTTCTAAGAAATGATCATCATGATGATATGCAACTATGTGATGATATTGTGAATTACTGATTATATATGTAGAATGGAATGATCATATGTTAAGAATGTGTTTGTTGTTGTCATATTTTTTAAAAAATTAATTAAAAAAAGAAATACTAAAAAAAAATTAAACACTTTTGTGCCTCAAAGAGCTCTGTCAGGAAAGTATAAAGGTAGCCTATGCAATGGGAGACAATATTTGGAAACCACATATCAGATAAGGATTTCATATCCACAATATATAAAGAGATTCTTCAACTCAACAACAATTAAACATTTGTTTAATTAAATTAAATCAATTAAAAATTGGGCAAAACACATGAAGAGACACTTTTTAGAAGAGGAAACACAAATGGTTAATAGGCACATGAAAAGATGTTCAACATTGCTGGCTATTAGACAAATATAAATCAAAACCACAGTGAGATATCATCTCACCCCACTAAATGGCCATTATCAAAACCAAAACCAAAAGCAGAAAACGACAAGTGCTAAAGAGGATATGGAGAAAGAGGCACACTTATTCACTGTTGGTCGGAATGTAAAATGGTACAACTGCTCTGGTAGGCAGTTTGACTGTTCCTCAGGAAGCTAAGTATAGAATTGCCATATGATCCAGCAGTCCCATTACTAGGTATATATTCAGAGGAACTGAGGGCAAGGACACAAACAAACATTTGCACACCAATGTTTAGAGTGGCATTATTCATGATTGCCAAGAGATGGAAACAGCCCAAATGCCCATCAACGGATGAGTGGCTAAACAAACTCTGGTATATAGATAGCATGGAATATTATACAGTTATAAAACAGAATAAAGTCATGAAGCATGTAATGATGTGGATGAATTTTGAGGACATTAGGCTGAGTGAAATTTGCCAGAAACAAAAGTAGAAATAATGCATATTCTCACTAATATGACCTAACATTATTGAATGAATTTGAGAGTTCAAGTTAAGTACATGATCTATAGGAGACAGAAATAGGGTAGAGATTGGGGATTTGGTGCTAAAGGAATACAGATTGTGCAACAGGACTGATTGTAAAAATTAAAAAATGGGTACCACAATACCATCTGATAGTAGTACAATAATATAAGTACACTGAATAAAGCTGAATGTGAGTACAGTTGAGGGAGAAGGGCTGGGGCATGGATGAAACCAGAAAGAAAGATAGAGGATAAAGACTGAGTATAATTTAGGAATGCCTGGAGTAGGCAGTGATGGTGATTAAATATAAAATACAAAAATGTTTTTGCATGAGGGAGAATAAATGAATATCAACATTGCAAGTTGTTGAAAATGGATGGTATACAGGAAAAAAGTACAATCAATGCAAGTTAGGATCTATGGTCATTAACATTGTAATATGCTTCCACTGAATGTAAAATAGGCATTATGCCAAAACTAAATGCCAAGAGGCAGGGGGCACTGGGGAGGGGTATGGATTCTTTGCAGAAGAAAAGGAAATGTCTTCACATAAATTATGGTTGTGAAGACATATCTGCTTTCTTAGGTTGGATTGCATGATGTGTGAATAAAATTGTTTAAAAATAAAGAGAGAAATAAGTGCTAGAGAAAATATGGAGAAAGAGATTTACATATTCACTGTTGATAGGGAAGCTAAGAGGTGAATCCCTTAGAAGGCAGCATGGTGTTTTCACAGGAGGCTAGGGGTGGGGTTGCCATAGGATCCCAGTTGCTAGGTATATACTGGAGGAACTGAGAGTGGGACATTAATGGATATTTGCACACTGGTGTTTATGGTGGCAGTATTTGTGATCCACAATGAATGGAGGTGGCCTAAGGGTACAATGACTGAGGGAAGCTAGGGGGAACTATGGTGTATACATACAACAGAGTACTGAGTGGCTGCAAAATGGAATGAAGTTGTAAGGCATTCAACTAGGTGAATGAACCTTGAGGATAGTATGTTGAATTAAATCGTGGAAACAAAAAACATATTATCATTCCTCAGTCATATGGACTAACTATAATGTACAAACTCAGAGAATTGAAGTCAAGAGTATGGGTTATCAGATTGGGGCATACTGCAAAGGATCCTAGATATGTACAGCACTCACATATATTCAGGAGTTGCAACCATTATTTCTAAATTCTGAGCTACTGAGCTATTTGTGCATAACCTGGCCATTCCCTAAAGCTTCAGGTATTCATGTGACACCTGAGACTCAGAGGTTGATCTCTGAAGCTATGAAAGTCAGCACTATCCCATACATGAATTGTTAAAAAAGTTGAAAAAGTGATTAGACTTCAACTGGAGATATGACTGAAGCTGATTTGGATAGGACGAAGGTAAATCAGAATTCAGGATAAAGGATGATATGATCCTTATTTTACAACTGCAACTTCTGTGTGAGATCAAAGGAAAGGAGGTTTAATGGGTACAAAATCTATATTTTGGGTAGCGCATTATCTAATTTAACTTGTATGATCAGTTTATTTGCACATGATAATTACATGGAATCTTGAATATGGTGTGAGATCCTGTTGGTTTGTACAGGTTAGTGTGATGCTGCAATATATCCCAGAATAATTTGGATACAGAATAACAATGCATTTGCAAAGGAGGAAATATTCAATTTCCCCATCTGGGGAATTCCTGACATTTCACAAGCAGTGAGTACAACAAATTCAATAGGTCAACCCCTCGATCTTGGGGTTCCTCCCTATGAAACTTACTCCTATAAAGGAGAAGCTAAGCTTACTTATAATTATGCCTAAGAGTGATCCCCAGAGAACCTTTTTTGTTGCTCAGATGTGGCCTCTCTCTCTAAGCCAACTCAGCAGGTGAGCTCACTGCCCTCCCCCCCTAAATGGGACATGATTCCCAGGGGTGTGAATCTTCCTGGCAACACAGGACAGGACTCCTGAGGTGAGCCTGGACCTGCATCATGGGATTGAGAAAGTTGTCTTGACAAAAAGGGGTAAGAGAGAAATAAGATAAAGTTTCAGTCGCTGAGAGATTTCAAAAGGAATTAAGATGTTATCCTGGGGGTTATTCTTATCCATTATATAGATATCCCCTTTAGTTTATGGTGTATTGGAGTGGCGAGAGGGAAGTACCTGAAACTGTTGAGCTGAGTTCTGGTAGCCTTAATTCTTGAGGATGATTGTATAATGATATAGCTTGTACAATGTAACCATGCGATTGTGAAAACCTTGTATCTGATGCTTCTTTTATCCAGGGTTTGGACAGATATGTAACAAAATGAGGATACAAATAGATAGATAAATAATAGGGGGGATAAAGGGTAAAATATTGGGTAGATTCAAATACTAGTGATCAGTGAAAGGGAGGGGCAACGTGTATGGGATATATGAGTTTTTTCTTTTTTGTTTCTTTTTTTGGAGGGATGCAAATGTTCTAAAAATGATCATGGTGATGATCATTCATGGTGATGAATGCACAACTATGTGATCTTATTGTAAGCCATTGATTGTATAGTATGGTTGGACTGCTTATGTGTAAAGTTTTCTCAATAAAAAAATTTTTTTTAAAAAAGAAAAAAAACAATGAGATAACATTATACATTCACTAGGAAGAATGGCTATTATTAATAAAAGAACTTTGCAAGTGTTGGAAAGGATGTGGAGAAATATTCACTCATTGCTGGTGAAAATATAGAATGTTGCAGCTGCTGTGGAAGACCGTTTGGCATTTCCTCAGAAAGTTAAGTCTAGAATAACCACATGACCTGGCAATCCCACTTCTAGGTATAATCCCCAAAGAATTGAAAGTAAGGACTCAAACAGATATTTGCACAGTGATGCTCATGACTGCCATATTCACCATTTCCAGAAGATGGAAGCAACCCAAGTGCCCATCAACTGACAAAAGGATAAAGAAAATGTAGTAGATAGGTACAAGGGAGTATCATTCCATCATAAAAAGGACTGAAGCTCTGATACATGTGACAACATGGATGGACCTTGAAGTCCTCATGTTGAGTGAAATAAGCCAGACTCATAAGAACAAACATGGTAAGATTTCACTGAAATAATTAGAATAAGCAAATTCATAGAGTCAGAAACTAGAATATACATTACTAGGTGCAGGGATGGCTGTAGGGACTTGGGAGATAATGTCTAACTTGTAGAGTTTCTATTTGGGTTGATGGAAACTTTGTGGTAATGAATGGTGATAATGGTACATGATATTTTAAGCATAATTGACAGTACTGACAAATTTTGAAAGTGATTATAAGGAGAAATTTTAGGTTGTATAAATGGTACCAGAATAAAAATAAAATAAAGAACTATTATAAAAATATCATATAGAAATATAGAAGTTAAAGCCAGAAGAATCAGTTAACAAAATTACTGGGACTGTGGGGGGTGGGGGAGGGCAGAGAGTGGGAGGGGGAGGGAAGGAGACTGGCTTATTTTTCATTATAAGCTTTTCAGTATGATCAGTACTTTGTTAACATTAAAAGCCCAAATATATGCAACCTACTTCCTTTTTCCCCTCAAAGAAAAGTAATGAAAAAAGTCTAATAAATGTATTAAAACACTTAATCACATTCTTAGAAGAGGCATCATTTTTTATACATCAGTAAGGTTGGGGAAGATTAGAACAATCATCCAACTCAGTGCTGGTGAGAGTTTGGAGCCCCAGTCATACTTAGACACTGTGAGTTTCTGGAAGGCAATTCAGCAACACACATCAAAAGTCCTTTGGAGCCTTTGTCCCAGTAATCCCAGCTTCAGTAATTTATCCTAAGGAAATGATCAAACACCCAACAAAAAGGAATTCATTAAATAAATTACAATTCGCCCATACATTGGAATTATATGCAGCCATTGAAAGTATTTTAAGTTATTGATCGAGAAAAATATCCACCATATGTTAAGGAAATGAAGCACGTTTTAAGTCAGCATGTACGATGGAGTCTCACTGAAATATGGGTGGAAATCCATTGGAAACCCATTTCTATGTATATATTACCAAAAAGAGTTTGAGGAAACATGCACCAAATTAGATGATGCAGTTTTTTTCTCCCCGCCCCCACCTTTTCTTCACTATGTCTTTTGACTTCTCTAGAATAACAAAGGTCTATTACTTGAGGATTGAAAATTACAAAAGCCTTAAATATGTTGGCATTTGCCATTGTTTGGGCCAGAGAGGAGATTGTTGTCTCTCCACCCCCTAAACATGGACACTGCCACGCTAGGCTTATTCCAGTCATGCTCTAGAAGCCCTTTTTAGCCAGCAAGTGCCTGACCTGAAGCAGCGAGCCCTCATCCCAGCCTGGGCACTGCACCCAAACTATTGGAAAAACATGGCCTTGGCTCCCTACTTGGCACAGGGACACCAAGTCCTTATTGTGCCCACCTGGCAGGGTTGACATGAGACACCAAGGAGAGAATACTAGAAAAGTCAGGCATCACGTAAATTTATATGGTCATGATGCCTCGGGAGAAAGAAAGGTGATTCAACAAAATAAGCAGGATGGCCAGAAAAATCCATTCATAAACCACATTCTAAAAATAAGATAGAGCAAAGCCAATCCATGGAGAATCAGAATCATATGAGGATCTGGAAAATATGAACCCAAAGGAGATCAGAAGGAATGGAAAACTTGTTAATGGAACAAGGTTTCATTAGAAAACTGTTTGGCTGAATTAAAAAAGGCTTGCTGAATTGATTAGTAGGAACTGCTGTCAGTTTACTGCTTGGCCCTGTGACAGCTTAGCTGGGTGGCCTTGCTGAGAAAAGAGCCTCCTGAGACTTGGCTTCCTCATCTATAAAATGGGAACTTTGCAGGGACATTGCATAGATTAAATAAGGCAAGGAATTAGAAGGACCTTGTATGATAGTCTGTGGTAGATGCTTAATGAGTGCTGGCTTTTAAATATCAACAATAAGAGCAACCAAAATAATAATTAGAGTAACTGTTGGGGATTGAATCATGTCCCCACAAAATACACATTCATATCACAGCCTGGTCCTGTGGGTGTGAATCCATTTGAAAGTAGGAGCTTTGAAGATATTGTTACTTAAGATGTGCCCAGACTGAATGAGGGTGGGCCTGAATCCAGTAAGGCTGGGATACTTATGGGGGAAGACATTGGACACAGACAAAGGCAAGGGAGAAGCAAGAAGCTGGAAGTCAATGGAAACTGGAAGAGAAAGGTGAGTGTATCGCCATGTGATGGAAAAGTCCAGGAACCCTCAGGAGTGCTGGCAGCCAGCCCCAGAATGTCATAGTCTTTAGAGAGAAAGCATTGCCTTGCTGATACCTTGGTTTTTCTTTCCCCTAACCCCAAAACCATGAACAAATAATTTCCCATTGCTGAAGCCAATCCAGTGGTTGTTATTTGTTTTGGCAGTGGGGAAACTGACAGTACCTATTACTATTAGTATTATTAACAGTGTTGATGATGGGTGATGATGATTGTTACTACAGCTCTTATCTCAAGCCAAATAGTTAGAGAATAACTCATCATATGTACAGGAGAAGATTCTTATACTGGGAGACAGTTTGGACCAGGTGCCTTTTAGATCCCCTTCAATGTAAAATTCTACCATCCTGGATATGAGTCATCTCTAAACCTGTTTCTTGAAGGAAAAATTAGTGCATTTTTGAAGGAAAAATGAGTAGTCATTAGATTAGCAAGGGAAAATAATAGTCTTTTTTTTCCCAATTAAAAATAGATAGAATCTGAAATTGCCTGCGGTATTTCATTTTATTGACAGCTTCTTCCTGTTTCCAGGAAGGGTCTCCCCTCACTGTGACAGCTAAGACCCGTCTCCCGCTACATGGCACAGGTGCTTCCCTCTCACTCATTTCCCCTTATGGAAATGTACTTTCCACAGTGGCCTATGAACAGGTCCCAGCTTGATGCTGGAAATTTTTTCAGAAGGGTAGTGGGAGTGGAGGCTGCCCATCACCATGATCATCTATGATCATCTAACGAGAAACAAAAAATCAGACAAAATCGATTTTGCATACTATGTGGTGTCAGCACTGAAGAAATAAACAGGGTAGTCCTAGGTTCAGAATCTTCCATCCCGTGTTTGCATCACCACTGGAGTTTCCAATGTTCCTGCAGAGGCTGCTGCTGCTTTACACTTCTGAGGTGGAGACGGAGCAAGATCAGGCTGGGAAGCTCCTAGCATTGCACTGGCCCAGTTTAGTTCACAAAAATAGCCTCTTCAGTGGTCTCACTGGTTCCATGCCAGCTTCCCTGGAATGAGTTCTTCACACAGCTGGGAAACAAAAAAAGAGGATGACCTGGACTCTCTGCTTCGCTTACTCATTTTCAGCTGCCACCCCCAGCACTGCTGAAATTTTCTGCTTTTAGAATATGTTGGGTTCACTCTCGCCTGATCGGTTTCATTATTGCTGGTGCCTGAATGAGGTTCCTGGTCAGGTCTTAGCTCACATGACATCTCTTCGGAAGCCTCCCCCCACAGTTCAGTTTCATGAAGGCATCACATCACTAGGGCATGACCTTATTTCCTTTAAAGCACTGATTGCTCTCCAAAATACTCAACTATTCACATGCTCAGTCTGTTTGCCCCACTGGAATAAAAGTCTCTGCTTGCCCTCTCTGCCATATGGCCAGCTCCTAGAACAGGGCAGGGGCTCAGTGAAAAATGAGTGAATCTCCCTGCTGTTTTTGGTGCCAAATCATTGCACCATGGGGTGGATTGTTTGCCCTCTTTCTCCCTTCCTCAACCCATTATGCTTAGTCATTGAAGCCCTGGAGTGCATGTGAAAACTTGAGTACATGCTCCAGGATTTCTGCAGGAATTATCTGAACTGTTCCATGGGGGGTGGGGAGGTGGGGGAGTGGGAGTGAGGCGCAGGGGTGGCAATGGACCCTACTCTGCCTCTATCTGGCTGTCTGACCTTGAGCCAGTGACATCAATGAAATGTAGATTTTAATAAAATGCTAAAGAACTTCTGGCTCCCAAATCTTATTTTTGTCTCTCCAATATTTACTATGGGAAAAGTAGACAAAGTTGAGCTTTTGGATCCACAATTCTGTGTTCCAGATCCAAGACAATGATGACTCATGGCCAAAGGTTCTCAACTTTAGTGTCTACTAGAATCACTTGGAGGGTGGTTGAAATTCAGATGGCCAGGCCCACTGTCAGAGCTTCTGACCCTGCATATCTAAGGTAGAGCAAGTTGCTAATCCAAGTCCGCTGTGAGGACCAGTGACTCAGGCTGGTCTCTTTTTCAGTTACTTTACATTGTATGTTATTGTATGTAGCTATGCTAACTTTCAGGGCTGCAGTAGTCCATTTCTGGGTTTTAGGTGTCACAGTTATTCAAAGTTCCAGGAAAATACCAGCTGATATACATACTGTTCAGTGTCTCAGAATCTAGAAAAACACAACTTCAGACTAAGTGTAGCTGCTATAAGGGCTTATAATTTAGGCTCCAATTTTCTTATAAGTATTTTCTGAACGAGACCTTAGCATATTTGTCCTTTTGTTTCTGGCTTATTTTACACAACACATGGTCTCCAAGGTTTATTCAGTTTGCTGCCTGCCTCTCAATGTCCTTTCTTTTTGTAACTGTACCATATTCCATTATATAAATGTATCAAAGCCCATCTTTCTGCTTCTCAGTTGTTGTATCCTTCGGATCCCTCATCTATTGGGCATCATGGATAATGTCCAAAATAAACAAACCATGTCTTATAGTATCCTCACTTAATTGTACAATCAGCAGTACTTTCAATTTTAAACAATTTTCATTCATCCATAGTGACAAAAAACTGACAAACACAGCATCAAAATATCAAATTAGAACAACCTTTATCACTTGTCCCCACTCCAATTAGTTTCCCCTGGTAGTGCTGTGGTACTATTGATGTCTTCCTGTTAGCTACTGGCCAGAGCATGCATTTTTAGTTTTCCCCCATACCTCTCTATTATTAACTCTTTGTCCAATATCAAACCTTTGAAATAATTCATAGGAGAACTTATTTATAATTGTAGATTTAATAAGTGGTATACATGGTACTATACATCTCCTTTCAATCACATTTACCTTCAATATGGCAATGTTACTTATAACTCCATTAATTAGTAACCATCAGTTCTATCCGTTCCCTTGCATTTAGGTCAACCTCATTGGGTAGCCCTTTCCACATCTCTAGCTTCTGTGTGCATCTAGGCCTCCTATATTCTGCAGTGTAACCTCTGAGATTACCTTTACCAGGGTTATAATAGCGAAATCATACAGTATCTTTCCTTTTGTGTCTGACTTATTTCACTCAGTATTATGTGCTCAAGGCTCATCCACATTGTCACATTCTTTGAGATCTCATTTCTTCTCACTGCTGTATAATATTCCATTGCATGTATAGATCACATTTTGTTTATCCACTCTTAAAGTTTATCCACTGTTGATGGGGACTTGGATTGTTTCCATCTTTTGGCAAATTGTGAATACAGCTGCTATAAACATCGGTGGACAAATGTCTGTTCGTGCCACTGCTTTCAGCTCTTCTGGTATTGGTATTACAGGGTCATAGGGCAACTCAATACATAGTTTTCTGAGATATTGCCAAACTGTTTTCCACAGTAGCTGTACCATTATACATTCCCACCAACAGTGAATAAGTGTTCCAATTTCTCCACATCCTCTCCAACATTTGTAGTTTTGTTTGTTTAATAGCAGCCATTCTTATGGGTGTGAGGTGATATCTCATCATCATCCTGATTTGTATTTCCATTAGGGCTAATGAAAATGAGCATCTTTTCATGTGCTTTTTAGCCATCTGTATTTGCTCTTCAGAAAATTGTCTATTCATATCCTTTGCCCATTATACAATTGGGTTGTTTGTTCTTTTGTTGTTGAGCTGTATAACTTCTTTATGGACACAGGATGTCAAGCCTTTATCTAATATGTAGTTTTCAAATATTTTCTCCTATTGAGTTGGCTGCCTCTTCACCTTTTTGACAAACTCATTTGAGGAAAAGAAGCTCTTGATTTTAAGGAGTTCCCATTTATTTATCTTTTCTTTCGTTGCTTGTGCTTTAGGTGTAAAGTTTAAGAAGCTACCTCCAAAAGATGATATGGTCTATATTATAAAATATCAACTTCTGTTTTGGATCAAAGGAAGAAAGGTTCCTTTGGTGCAAAAATTATATTTTCGGTAGCACATTACCTAATTTAACTTGCATGTTCAGTTTATTCAAATGCCACAATTACATGGAATATTGAATAGGGCCTGAGATTTTGTTGGTTTATACAGGTTAGTGTGATGTCCTGATATATCCCAGCGTAATATGGGCAGAGAATAAAAAGTATTTGTAAAGTCTCCTTGGGCGACTGGGGAGAATGGTGGAAATATTCAATGTCTCCATTTGAAGAATTCCTGATATCCTTGCAAGCAGTGGGGACAACCAATTCAACAGAGTGAGCCCTCAATCTTGGCGTTCGCCCTTGTGAAAGTAATTCCTGCAAAGAAGCTGCTAAGCCTATTTATAATTATGCCTAACAGTCACCCCCAGAGAACCTTTTTTTGTGGCTCAGATGTATGTAGCCTCTCTAAGTCAACTTTGCAGGTGAGCTCACTGCCCTCCCTCAATATGGGACATGATTTCCAGTGGTGTAAATGACTGTGGCAATGTGGGGCATGACTCCCAGGGATGAGCTGCGACCTGGTATCAAAGTATTGAGAAAGCCTTCTTGACCAAAAGTGGGAAGAGACAAATGAGAAAAAATAGTTTTAGTGGCTAAGAGATTTCAAACAGAGTTGAGAGGTTACCCTTATGCATTATATAGGTATCCCTTTTTAGTTAGTGGTTTATTGGAGTGGATAGAATGAAGTACCTGAAAGTGTTGAGCTATATTCTAGTAGCCTTGACTGTTGAAGATGATTACATAACTTACATCTCTTTTACAATGTGACTGTGTGATTCTGAAAACCTAGTGGCTGATACTTCCTTTATCCAGGTTATAAACAAATGGGTAAAAAAAAAAACAAGGACAAAATAAATAAATAACGGGGGGGATAAGGGATTAAAAAAATGGCAGATTGCAATACTAGTGGTCAATGAGAGGGAGGAGTAGGGGGTATGAGATATATATTTTGTCTTTTTTTCTTGTGATTTCTTTTTCTGGAGTGATGCAAATGTTCTAAAAATGATCACAACTATGTGATGATATTGTGGGCCACTGATTGTATACTTTGGATGGATTGTATGTGCATGAAGACATCTCAATAAAAAATATTTTTTTTAAAAAAGAAGTTACCTCCTATTACTAGATCTTGAAGATGTTTCCCTGCATTTTCTTCTAGCAGATTTATGGTACTGGCTTTCACATTTATGCCGTTAATCCATTTTGAATTAAATTTTGTATAGAGCATGAGGTAGAGGTCCTCTTTCATTCTTTTAGCTATTGATATCCAATTCTCCCATGCTCATTTATTGAAAAGACTATTCTGTCCAAGTTCAGTGGATTTGGGGGTCATAGCAAAGGTCAGTTTTCCATAGATTTGGTAGTCTCTCTCTGTACTCTCAATTTGATTCCACTGGTCAATATTACTATCTTTGTGCTGGTAGCATGCTATTTTGACCATTGTGGCTTTAAAGTAAGCTATAAAGTCAAGAATTATTAGTGCAAAGCAAAAAAATGTTTATAGGTTACAAAATTTATATTTTGACTAGTGCATTTCCTAATATAACTTATGTAGATAGTTTGATTGAACGCCATAAGTACTTGGAATCTCAGGTAGGACATGAGATTTTGTTGGTTTGTCCAGAGTGATGCCCCAATGAATCCTAGAGTGATTTGATCAGTGAGTGGAAAAGTATTTGCAAAGCCCCCTTCGTGGAATGGTGAGAACAGGGATAAATTCAACTTCCCCAAGTTGAATTCTTGATATTTCCACAAGCAGTGTGGACAACCAAAGCTATAGGCTGAGCCCCCAGTCTTGGGGTTTGTTCATATGAAACTTAACCCCACAAAGGACAGGTCAAGTCTACTTAAAATTTAGGCCTAAGAGTCACCCCCAAGAGAGCCTCTTTCGTTGATCACATGTGGCCTCTCTCTCAAGCCAACATGACGAGCAGTCTCACCACCCTCCCCCTCTCTGCGTGGGATATGACTCCCAGGGGTGTGAACCTTCCTGGCAACGTGGGACAGAGATTCTGGAATGAGCTGAGACTCAGCATCAAGGGATTGAGAAAAACCCTAGAATGAGCTGAGAATTAACATCATTGAGAGAACTTTCTCGACCAAAAGGGGGAAGAGTGAAATGAGACAAAGTGTCAATGGCTGAGAGATTCCAAACAGAGTTGAGAGGTTATCCTGGAGGTTATTCTTACACATTAAGTAGATTTCACCTTGTTGTTCAAAATGTAGTGGAGAGGCTGGAGGGAACTGCCTGAAAATGTAGAGCTGTGTTCCAGTAACCATGTTTCTTGATGATGACTGAACAATGATATAGCTTTCACAACGTGACTCTGTGATTGTGAAAACCTTGTGTCTGATGCTCCTTTTATCTACCATATCAACAGACGAGTAGAACATATGGAATAAAAAGAAATAATAGGGGGAACAAATGTTAAAATAAATTTAGTTTGAAATGCTAGTGATAAATGAAGGCAAGGGGTAAGGGGTATGGTATGTATAATCTTTTCTTTTTTTCTGTTATCATTTTCTTTCTTTTTCTGTTGTCTTTTTCTTTTTCTAAATCGATGCAAATGTTCTAAGAAATGATGAATATGCAACTATGTGATGATATTAAGAATTACTGATTATATATGTAGAATGGAATGATATGTTAATGTTTTTGTCTGTTTTTTAAATTAATAAAAAAAGAATTATTAGTGCCCCCACTTTATTATTTTTTTAACGAAATTTTTACCTATTTGGGGTCTCCTTCCCTTACAAATAAATTTGATTACTAGCTTTTCCAAGTCTTTAATATAGGCTGTTGGGATTTTTATTGGTATAGCATTGAACATGTAGATGAATTTGGGTAGAACTGACATTTTAATGATATTCAACCTTCCTATCCATGAACATGGAATGTCTTTTCATTTATTTAGATCATTTTAAATCTATTTTAGCAATGTTTGTAGTTTTCTGTGTACAAGTCCTTGGCATCCCTGGTTTATAGTTAATTTATTTATTCCTAGATACCTGATTCTTTTGGATGCTATTTTGAATAGATTTTTTCCCTTAGTTGTCTCTTCAGATAGCATATTACCTGTTCATAAGAACATTGCTGATTTTTGCACATTAATTTTGTATCCTGCCCCTTTGCTGAATTTTTGAATTAGCTCAAGTAGCACTGTCATAGATTTCTCAGGGTTTTCTAAGGATAGGATCATGTCATCTGCAAATAATTAAAGTTTTACTTCTTCCTTTCCTATTTGGATGCTTTTTATTTCTTTCTCCTTTCTAGTTGCTCCAGCTAGAACTTCTAGTACAATATTGAATAATAGTGGTGACAATGGGCATCCCTGTCTTTTTCCTGATCTTAAGGGGAATGCTTTCAATCTCTACCCATTAAGTATGGTTTTGGGTTTTTCATATTTGCCTTTTATCATATTGAGGAAGTTTCCTTTGATTCCTACCTTTTGAAATATTTTTATCAGGAAAGGATGCTGAATTTTGTCAAATACTTTTTCAGCATCAATTTATATGATCATATGAGTTTTTCCCTTTCAACTTGTTAATGTGCTGTATTATGTTGATTTTCTTGTGTTGAACCACCCTTGCATTCCTGGTATAAACCCGACTTGATCATGATACACAATTCATTTAATGTCATTGGATCCAACTTGCTAGTATTTTGTTGAGAATTTTTGCACCTATGTTCATTAGGGAGATTGATCTGTAGTTTTCCTTTCTTGTTGCATCTTTGTCCAGTTTTGGTATTAGAGTTATATTACCTTCATAAAATGAGTTAGGTAGCATCCCTTTTTCCTCAGTTTTCTGGAAGAGTCTGAGCAGGATTGTTGTTTGTTCTTTTAGGAATGTTTGATAAAATTTCTCTTTGAACCCATCTAGTCTTGGGCTTTCTTTGTGGGAACATTTTTGATGATTGATTGAATCTCTTTATGGTGATTGGTCTGTTGAGATCTTCTATTTCTTCTGAAATTAGTATAGGTAGTTTGTATGTTGCTAGGAAATTGTCCATTTAATCTAAATTATCTAGTTTGTTGGCATATTTGTTCATAGTATTCTCTTACGATTTTTAAAATTTCTCCAGGACCCATGGTAACAACCTCCCTGTCATTTCTGATTTTATTTGGATCCTCTTTTTCTCTTTGTCATTCTAGCTAGGGGTCCATTGATTTTACTTATTTACTCAAAGCACCAACTTTTGGTTTTGTTGATTCTTTCTACTGCTCTCCAGTTCATTTATTTCTGCTTTAAGTTTTGCTATTTTTCTTCCTTTATTTGCTTTGGAGTTAGTCTGCTAATCTTTTTTTAATTTCTCCAGGTGAGCAGTTGAGTCCTCAATTTTTGCTCATCCTTGTTTCAAAATATAGGCATTTAGGGAGAGAAATTTCTCTCAGCATGGCCTTTGCTGCATCCCTTACATTCTGATATGCTGTATTCTCATTATCACTCATCTCCAGATATTTACTGATTTCTATAGCAATTTTTTCCTTTGACCTGATTATTTAAAAGTGTGCTGTTAATCTCCATAAATTTGTGAAAGCTCTGGTTCTTTGGTGATTATTAATTTCTAGCTTCATTACATTGTGGTCAGAGAAAGTGCTTTGAATAATTCCAATCTTATTAAACTTATAAAGACTCCTTTTGTGTCCCAGCATATGATCTATTCTGAAGAATGTTCCATGTGCACTACAGAAGAATGTATATACTGGTGTTTTGGGGTGTAATGATCTATATATGTCTATTATATCTAATTAATTTATAACATTGTTTAGGGTCTCTATTTTTTCATTGATCCTCTGGCTGTTTGGTCTACAGTGGAGAGCTCCCCCTATTATTGTTGAAGCATTTATAACTCTTTCAGTTTTACCAATGTTTGTCTCATGTATTTTGGAACTCCTTGATTGGGAGCATAGATATTTATGACTGTTATTTCCTCTTGGTTAATTGTCCCTTTATTAACATGTAGTATCCTCCTTTGTCCCTTATGATATCTTTACATTTAAAGCTATTTAATCTGATATTAATTTAGCTACTCCTGCTTTCTTTTGTTTACAGCTTGCATAGAATGTCTTTTTCCAGCCTTTCACTTTCAATCTATTTGTGTCCTTGGTTTTAAGATTGTCTCCTGTAAATAGCATATAGATGGATTCTGCCAATTTGTACCTTTTAATTGGTGAGTTTAGTCCACTAACATTCAAAGTTATAACTGCAAAAGCAGTTCTTGAATCTACCATCTTATCCTTTATAGTTTTCACTTGTCAGATCCATATATTATTTTTCCTCTCTCTATTCTTTAAATTACCATTACTGATGCTCTTCACTTCTGTACCCTCCTCTCCTGTATATATATTTTTTCAGCTGGCAACACTACTTTTACTATTTCTTGTAGGGCAGGTCTCTTCTTGACTACTTCTCTCAGTCTTTGTTTGCTTTGAAAATTTTAATCTCTCCTTCAAGTTTGAAGGACTACTTGACTGGATAAAGAATTCTTGTCTGGAAGCCTTTCTCGTTCAGGATCTTAAATATATCACATCACACCACTGCATTTTTGCTTCCACGGTGCCTGTTGGGTAGTCTGAACTCAGTCTTATGTGTTTTCCCTTGCTTGTTACTAGATCACTTTTCTTGTGCTGCATTCAGGACTCTCTGTTTCTCTTCAACATTTGAAAGTTTGTTTAGTATGTGTCTTGGAGTAGACCTATTTCAATTTATTCTATTTGGAGTTTGTTGGGCCTCTTAGATGTTTGCACATTTCTGTCATTCATAAGGTTTGGGAAGTTTCCTCAATTATATTGTCAACTAGCTTTCCCATCCCTTTACTCTTCTATTCTCCTGGGACACCAATGATTCTTATATTTTTGTGCCTTTTGTTGCCCAACATTTCCATAAGACCAGTTCCATTTTTTCCATCTTTCTTGCCATTTGTTCTTTTGTGCACCCTAGTTCAATTGTTCTGTCTTATAGCTCACTTATTCTTCCTTTTGTTTCTTTGAATATGCTTTCATGCATAGTATATTTCTAATTTGGTCTACTACTATCTTTCATCTCTGTGAGATCTGCCATTTTTCTATTTCAACTTTCAAATTCTTTATGCTCTTCTAGTGTCTTCCAATTTCCTTCACTTCTTTATAAATATCTTTGAGTAGTTATTCCATATTCTGTGCCCCTTCTGGAGTTTTGATTTGGTCATTTGGCTGAGCAATTTCTTCTTGGATCTTCACATGCTTTGTAACTTTCTATTGTGTTCAGGGTATTTGATTATCTTAGTATGGTTATTTTGCAAGTTGGTTTCCCTCACTTGCCTAAAGTTTTCTGTTTGCTTGGTTTTGCATTGAAGTTTCCCGTTTTGCACTTGGTTTGTCAGTAATTCCCTGCCACATCAAGGCCCAGATCTCATTAGGGGTACATTTCTACTTGAGGTCTATTAAAAGCTAGGCAGGGGTGCACAGGTAGTTCAGTGGCAGAACACCCTCCCATAAGGTGGGAGACCTGGGCTTGATTTCTGGCCCATGCACCCAAAATAATAATAATAATAATAATAATAATAATAATAATAATAATAATAAAATTTAAAATATATGAAACAAATATTTTATATATACTCAATAATAGTAGGCCCCAAGGTGAGAAGGGGACACCCCAAAATATAATAGGAATGAACTCAGACTGGTCCCCACAGAAGGGAGAATAAATAAATACATATATTTATAAATATAAAATAAATAAAATATAAGCAAAAATATATAAATAAAATAAAAACAAGAATAAAGGTAACATATAATCTAATATATATACTAATTTACATCATACCACGATTATATATATAGTATATATATATGGTATATATATAAAAATAGTATGATATAATACCAATACTATATATATTATGTAATATACAGTGTATATATAAACATTATATTTATATGGTATATATATATATACACACACACATATATAGAAAAATAATTTTTTTTTTTAAATTTAAAAACCTAGGCAGATACTGCTTCTTCCCAACAGGTTTACCTCCTCCTGTCAGGCCCACCCCTCCTGTGTGCAGTGACTGGCTCTGAAGATGGTGCACACAGCAGGTGGACTGCTCTTGGCAAGGGATGGGGGAGCGGACAGCAGCACCTGGGGGAGCAGCCAATCTGCAGTGCCTGGCACCTGGCAGACCTGCCACTCACAGCACCTGGCCAGGTGACTGTTCCCAGCTCCCAGGGGTGCATCGTTTCATGGCAAATGGCACACCTTTTGTCTCCCCACTCCACCATCTTCCTGGAAGTTCCTCTCACCTATTTGAATGCACTGTCTTTTTGGGTCCTCACAACAACACTGAGAAGTGGATATTATCAACCCTGATTTACAGACGAGGAAACTGAGGTTTAGAGGGGGAAGTAATTTTCCTAATTAAAGAAAATTAGCAAGCCTAATTCCACCACAACACTGTCAGCTGGCCCCTACCTGACCTTCCTAGAGGGGTAAACATCCTAGACAATTGGTGTGGTTTGGAGGCATTATGGACCCCCAAAAATATGTTCTTCAGTTAATCCATTCCTGTGGGTGTAGACCTCCTGTGGCTGGGGCCTTTATATTACTTCAGTTGAGATGTAGTCCACTCCCTGTGAGGTGGGTCTTAATCCCCTTACTGAAGACTTTTATAAGAGAATGAAACACAGAGAAGCTAAAAGATTAATTTAAGAGAATCTCATAGAAAAAGGGCCCGAGAAGCTAAGAGAGGCAGAAGTTCAGAAAGAGGAACACCCAGAGAAGTTTAGAAAGAAAGCCACAGCCAGAGAAGCCAGAAGCAGAAGGAATGGAACCCAGGAGAGAAGGACATTGCCATGTGCCTTACAACCCATGACAGAGGAGCCCAAGCTTGCTGGTAATCAGTCTTCAGAGAAGGTATCTTTCTGTTGGTGCCTTAATTGGGACATTTTCACAGCCTTAGAACTATAAACCTGTAAGCTAATAACTTCCCATTGTAAAAGCCAGTCCATTTCTGTCATATTGCATTTGTCAGCTTTAACAAACTGAAACAGCAATATTCTCAGCCTCAACGCCAAGAGCCAAAAGGGAACCACATTGTCTCCCGAAGTCCTCCTGACTCTGGCTTGAACTGCTACAGTCACCTCCTGAAGGGGTCACTTTGCCTCTGAGCCTCCCTCTTACCACAAACAGTATAGAACAGAGATTGACAGCGTAGGTTTTAGAGTAAGTGAAGGCATTTAACTATCTCCTCTGCTCCTTGTCAGCTGTGTGATCTCAGGCAAGTTACTTTACCTCTCTAAGCTGCAGTTTTTCCATTTATGAAATGTTTGTAACAGCACCTCCTTTCCAGAGCTATAAAGATTCAGTGGGATTGTGGAAATGAGTTTAGTACACTGCTTTCACACTTAAACCATGAAAGCTCTTACACAGCACTCCTTTCTAAGGCCACCAGACAAACTTCTTAAAACATGGATCTGATCAGAGCACTCTGTAGTTCACCATGTACTTTTTCTCACTTCTTATTTGATAGTTACTACAATCCACATTAAAATGTCACTTCAGTTCCCTACATTGCCTGCAGGCTCAAGCCCAAAATTCTTAATAAGGCATTAAAACCTCCCCAAGACCTTGCCCCTGCCTCTCACCAATGCTACACCTCCTTGTATCCTTGGCAGAATGGCTGGCACTTAATAGGTGCTCACAGATTTACCCAGGGAGGGGGTGGAGCCCTGGGCTGCACCATGCTGGGCTCTTCACTCCTTCGTTCATGCCTGGGCTGCCCTTCCATTCTCTTCTTATTCATCAAATTCCTACTTTTTTTTTTTTCCAGGGCAGCCCAGATGCTCATCCACTAGAATGACTCTTATGTTCATTTGCCCAGCGAATACTTATTGGCTACCTCTATGTGCTGGGAACTGTACAGGGCCAGGGATACTGCAGTGAACAAGGAAGACCCTGCCTGAATTAGGTGTTCTCCTGCTCCAACCAGTACCTCAGTTTATGGTGGTATTTATTGCAAAGGAACATAATTCTGGGACTGTTTACCATCAGCCCTCACATGACTGTAGATAAGCCCTGTGTGCAGAATTTAAGCTTATTCATGTCTGTGCTTTGGCTGGTGACTGTAACACTTCCATCAGGTACTTAACATTTGTTAAATCAAGGCCAACAAGAAATTTATACATTTTCTTTATATTTCACTTATCTGCCTATCCTGGACATCACTGCTATTTCTGATTTTCCCCAGTTTACATCTTAACTAGATATATCTAAAATGATATGTGCTTATTGAAAATAATTGCAGTTTCAAAAATAATTACTCACTTTACAGGTTATTTGCCCTGCAGGAACTTCTGTGTTCTGTAATGTTTTATCCAATTCCCTTAAAAATAAGTTGTTAAATGTACTTTCAAGACTTCCCTTAGTGTCTTCACCTGCCCCCAAAGAAATTTATAGGTTAAAAGCAGATGCCGACACTTTTGTCATTACTTGAAATACCAGACAACTGCAAATACAACTTTGCCACAGTGTTAAATAAAATAAAAACAACACTTTTTAGTTAATTGCCAAAATGTGTCTACCATCTTTTCTTATTAAACTTAGAGGGGCAAAGTCTTGTTTTCTCAGCACAGATAACATTAGCTGCTCCCAATAAGCAAAATTCTCAAATTGTTCGAACTTTCTTAAAATGGCAATTTTTTCTTTAACAACTTCCTCCTTTCAATTGTATACATACTGTATTAGTTAGGGTTCTCCAGAGAAACAGGATCAACAGGAAATATTCATAAATATAAAATTTATAAAAGTGTCTCACGTAACTGTGGGAATGTAGAGTCCAAAATCTGTAGGGAATGCTGTGAAGCTGACAATTCCATAGGAGAGACTCACCAGCTGAAGCAAGAAGAGAACCTGTCTCTTCTGAATCCTCCTTAAAAAGCTTCCAACGGATCTTTCACCACAGTTCTTGGCCAAGATGGTGGCTTAGCAATGTGTGCATTTTAGTTCGTCCTCCAGAGCAACTACTAAATAACCAGAAACAGTACAAACAGTCCTGGGGCCACGTCACTGACCGGACACACAGCGTATACCAGTCTGGACCAGCTGGACCGGCTGCGAGCCCCCACCAGAACCGTGAGTTCCCCAAGCCGCGGCGACTGGCACCACTCCCCCACAGGCTGCTTTCCAGAGGGGAAAGGAAAGAGACTTTACCAGCAGCAGGGACTGAGCCCAGCCAAACATCAATTGTGGAATTAATCAACAAATTCTGACTACTAAAAATAGGCCCCCAGCTCAGGTGAACCTGGTCAAAGCAGAGGTCACTCATTTTTGCCCCGACTTCAAGGCAGCAGGGCTGACGGAAAAAGAAAAAAAAAAAAAAGGAAACAGGTTTTTGTGGCTGTGTTTCTACAAAGGCTTGACTGCCTTTGGATTCAGTGGCAGGACTTCTCAGGCTGCAACTGCCCCAGGCATAGGCAGAAAGAAACTTGTTTGAGGGTTTGTCTGGAATCTGTGCCTTCCCCGGGGGAGGGGTGAAGCCCAACTCAGGTGGAATCCCTCCCTTAAGGAACTCAGACACCAGGGCTTGGTAATCTGAAGCCATTAAAACCAGCCTACAACCTCTCCTCTGTATCCACCACGCCCCCAGCAGGGAGAGTCTGCCAAAGTTAAAGGTACCGCATCATCCTATGCTGGTGGGACCCGCAGGCAGACAAGTGCCACATACTGGGCAGGATAAGAAAAACAGAGTCCAGAGACTTCACAGGAAAGTCTTTCAATTTGCTGGGTCTCACCCTCAGGGAAAACTGACACAGGTGACTCTTTCCTCCTGATAGGAGACCAGTTTGGCCTGGGAAAATCTGGCTGGGGTCTATAATACCTATATAGACCCTCCTAAGGGTGGGGGGAAAAAGGCACCATACAAGCAGGGCAAGAAACAAGAAAACAAGAACTGAAAAATTCTCCTCTGTTAAACAAAACCTAAGCTAGAGGTGCAGAATAAGGTGAACTAAATGTCAAAGAACAGATAGACAACAAATCCATCCAGCAAGAAAACCCTAGGTAAAGGAAGGGAAAGCAATCTCCAGAATAAACTAGTTAAGGTAATTAAATGTCCAGACGCCAGCAAAAAATAACAAATCACACCAGGAAAATTGAAGGTATGCCCAATCAAAGAAACAAACCAACAATTCAAATGAGATACAGGAGCTGAAACAATTAATTCAGAATATATGAACAGACATGGAGAACCTCATCAAAAACCAAATCAATGAATGAGGGAGGATATAAATAAGGCAAGGAATGAACAAAAAGAAGAAATGGAAAGTCTGAAAAAATGAATCACAGAACTTATGGGCATCAAAGGCACAGTAGAAGAGATGAAAAAAAACAATGGAAACCTACAATGGTAGATTTCGAGAGGCAGAAAATAGTATTAGTGAACTGGAGGATGGAACATCTGAAATCTGACAAGAAACAGAAACTATAGGGAAAAAAATGGAAAAATATGAGCAGGGACTCAGGGAATTGAATGACAATATGAAGCGCACAAATATACGTGTTGTGGGTGTCCCAGAAGGAGAAAAGGGAAAGGAGGAGAAAAACTAATGGAGGAAATTATCACTGAAAATTTCCCAACTCTTATGAAAGACTTAAAATTACAGATCCAAGAAGTGCAGCATACCCCAAAGAGAATAGATCCAAACAGATGTACTCCAAGACACTTACTAAGCAGAATGTCAGAGGTCAAAGAGAAAGAGAGAATCTTGAAAGCAACAAGAGAAAAGCAATCCATCACATACAAGGAAACCCAATAAGACTATGCATAGATTTCTCAGCAGAAACCATGGAGGCAAGAAGACAGTGGGATGATATATTTAAATTACTAAAAGAGAAAAACTGCCAACCAAGAATTCTATATCCAGCAAAACTGTCCTTCAAAAATGAGGGAGAAATTAAAACATTCTCAGACAAAAAATTACTGAGAGAATTTGTGCCTATGAGACCAGCTCTGCAAGAAATACTTAAGGGAGCACTAGAGACAGATATGAAAAGACAGAACAGAGAGGTGTGGAGAAGAGTGTAGAAAGGAAGACTATGAGTAAAGGTAAAAAGAAGGAAAATTAGATATGACATATAAAATCCAAAAAGCAGCACACTCACCTCCCTCCATCTTGGGTTTGGTGAGTTCTGCCTGGGAACGCAGAAATACCCTCCCCACTTTAAATTTCCTGGTGTACCTTTCTTCTTTCTCACCCTTTCGCCTCCTAAACCTTTCATCTGGTGCCGGAAACCCGGGAAAGGAGCAGGGGTGCCGCCTGCCTAGCCAGAAGCGCCCCGGCTTCCTCTCTCCTCCTTCCTCCACATGGCCAGTGACAAGGGATCCTTCGGCCCACCGCTGCATCCACCACAGACTGGGTAAGTCCCTTCCCTCCTAGCCCTGCTGCTGGGTCTCACGGTTCCAAGAGAGCCTGTCCGTTAATTACTCTCCAAAAAATCGTGAATTCACGTCAGGTTCTCTTCCAAGGGCTGAGGTGAACGGGGACGCCCACAAGCCTCATACCCTTTTACCGGGACTTGAAAAGCTGCGGGGACGCCCCGCTTCTCGTTTCCCTCCCAAATTCAGGTCCAGGACCTGAAAGGGCCTCAAACCAGGGTGAGACGTCCCCTGGAGAGACAAGCTCCCGCTCGAAAGAGCGCTGAGGACTCTCTCAGGGCGTTGGGACGCCGACACCCCCTGGGCCAGTCCTTTCTCCTTTGAGACCCATCAGTATGTGCAATAGGTCCTCTCTCATTGGCCTGAGGATGGGACTTTCAATTTTAATATCTTTACAAACCTCCGCAACTTTTGCCAGAGGAACGACAAATGGGCCGAAATTCCTTATGTCCAGGCTTTTTTCTTTCTGCGCTCCCACCCCTCCCTTTGTATCCTCCTCCCTCGCTCTACCCTCCCTTCCCTCCAGCGGCGCTCCAGTAGCCATCTTGCCTTCCCCTCCCCCCTTCTGCTTTGGCAACATCTCAGTCACCATCTTCTCCTTCTCTTCCTCCTTCTGTTCTGGTGACGTCCCAGCCACCATCTTGCCCTCCTCTCTCCCCTTCTGCGCAGGCAGCACTGCCCTCACCATCTTGCCTTTGTCTTCCTCCTTCTCCGCTGGCGGCGCTCCAGCTGCCATCTTACCCACCTCTTCCTCCCCCTGCTCCGGCAGCATTCCAGCCGCCATCTTACCCTTCCCTTCCATCTCCATCTAGTCCCCCACTGTCCTCAACAGCCTTGCCCTCCTCATCTATAAGCTCTCATACCCGCTCAAAGAACTCTTTACTGTCCACTACAGGGAGTTGCGGGACCTGAGGGGTTAGAGTACACACCCCTTTCTCCCTAGCTGACCTCTCTAATATTGAGAAATGGCTAGGTTCATTCTCTAGTGACCCAACCGCCTATACTAAGGAATTTCAATATCTACCTAATGCATACGATTTAACCTGGCATAACATTCATGTAATCTGCTCTTCTTCCCTAACTACAGGTGAAATAGACCACATTTTCAATGCAGTCAGGGCTCATGCTAACCAGGTGCATATAACTGACCACACCTTGCTGGCAGGGGCCGAGACAGTGCCAGGCCAAGAGCCAAGGTGGGAATATCAGGTTGATATTCCAGCGGGGAGGAACAGGCGGACTAGACGGGACAAAATGCTTACATGCCTCATAGCTGGCATGCAGAAAGCTTCACATAAAATAGTCAACTTCCATAAGCTAAGGGAAATTACCCAGGGTCATTATGAAAACCCGGCTGCTTTACTACACTGGCTCACAGAAGCCCTCTCCCAATATACCCACCTAGACCCTTACTCGGAGGCTGGTAAAACTGTTTTAGCCACACACTTTATATCCCAGTCAGCTCCAAATATAAGGTGTAAACTTAGAAACATTGAGGACGGTCCTCAGACCCCTATCCGTGATCTGGTAAACACGGCCTTTAAAATTTTTAATACTCATGATGAACTAGAGAGGGCAGAAAAGGAATCCTGGGATGGCCAAAAGGCAAATTTACAAACCCAATCCCTGAATGCGGCTCTGTGGCTCACTTCAATGGAAAAGAAGCCAGCTACGACAAATCCACCACCAGGAAAGTGCTTCAAATGTGGCCTCAACAGACACTGGTCCCACCAGTGCCCCAATCCTCGACTGCCCAAGGGACCATGCCCTCTCTGTGGTACAAAGGGACACTGGAAAAGTGAATGTCCCTTGGCGCCTGGCCATGGAGGGGCCGTCCTTCCAACCCCTAACCCACCGCCAGCAGTCCTGGGCCTGGCCACCGACGACGGACAACGCCCGGCCTCAGCGACCCCAATCACCCTCGTCGAGCCCAGGGTAACAATCAAAGTAGTGGGTAAGTCCATCTCCTTTTTAGTGGACACAGGGGCTATCTTTTCTGTCCTCCCCTTTTACTCAGGTCAACTCCTTCCTTTCCAGGTCATGGTTATGGGCATGGACGGCCGTCCTTCGCGCCCCTTAACTACTGGGCCACTTACATGTTTAATAGAAGGGTACCCCATTACACATTCTTTCTTAGCAATGCCTTCTTGCCCCAGCCCGCTAATGGGGCAAGATCTTCTTGCCAAATTAAAAGTCTCACTATACTGCTTTGGTCGCAGCCTCAGCCGCAGTGGGAAGGGCACTGGGACATGGTATTTTAACCTCAAAACCTTGAGACTCGACTACAGGTAGCCCTGGAATTGACATCAGAATCCCTCTCCTCTCTACAACGCCAACTCACCTCACCAGCCCAGGTAACTCTTCAAAATCAACGGGCCTTAGACCTGCTGACGGCCGAAAAAAGGAGGAACATGTATATTCCTCCAAGAGGAATGCTGCTATTATGTCAATGAGTCAGGTCTGGTGGAACAAAATATTAAAACCCTAAACAAACTAAGAGACGATCTCAACCACAGAAGACAAGGAACTAACTCTGCCGTAAGCTGGTTTTCTTCTCCTCTGGCGACATGGTTCCTCCTGCTACTAGGACCAGTTATCCTAATCTGTCTCTTTTTCCTCCTAGCTCCCTACCTCCTCAACTTCCTTCAGGGATGCATGAAGAAACTATCCCAGGTAGCAGTCAACCAAATGCTCCTGCATCATTATCATCACCTGTCTTCCTCACCAGATTCCTACAGCCAGCCTCCCCACTCCCCTGGCCATGATGGTTCTGGCCTATAACCCCATGCCGCCCCATTACAGCAGGAAGTAGCCAGAAAGATCTCGGCGCCCTATTATCACAAAAAGGCTGGAATGTTAGGTCAGGGAAATGGGGAAGGGCACTGCAACTGGAGCTGCGGAGGCTGTGTCGCCCCTCCCAACCTGACTTCAGGAACTAATGAACTGCCCCTTCCGGATGTCACCTGACCTCCATCCTTAAAAGCTGCCTGTGCTAAAGCCCAAGCGCGCACTCACCTCCCTCCATCTTGGGTTTGGTGAGTTCTGCCC
>PVIY010004601.1:0-15228 GCA_004026745.1 Myrmecophaga tridactyla | reverse complement strand
TGGTAGAAGAAAGTCCTATCCGTACAGTAATAACACTAAATGTTAATGGATTGAACTCACCAATCAAAAGACATAGACTGGCAGAATGGATTAAAAAACAGGACCCATATATATGCTGTCTACAGGAAACACATCTTAAACCCAAGGATAAACATAGGTTGAAAGTGAAAAGTTGGGAAAAGATATTTCATGCAAAAAACAATCAGAAAAGAGCAGAGTAGCTATACTAATATCCAACAAATCAGACTTCAACTGTAAAACAGTTAAAAGAGACAAAGAAGGACACTATGTATTAATAAAAGGAAGAATTCAGCATGAAGATATAACAATCATAAATATTTATGCACCAAACCAGAATGCTCCAAAATACATGTGGCAAAAACTGAAAACACCGAAAAGAGAAATAGACACATCTACGATAATAGTTGGAGACTTCAATTCCCCACTCTCATCAATGGACAAACATCTAGAGAGAGGATCAATAAAGAAACAAGGAAGTTGAATAATACAATAAATGACCTAGACTTAACAGGCATTTATAGAACATTACACCCCACAACAGCAGGATACACCTTTTTCTCAAGTGCTCATGGATCATTCTCGAGGATAGACCATATGCTGGGTCACAAAGCAAGTCTCAACAAATTTAAAAAGATTGAAACCATACAAAAACACTTTCTCAGATCATAAAGGAGTGAAGTTGGAAATCAATAACAGGCAGAGTGCTAGAAAATTCACAAATATGTGGAGGCTCAACAACACACTTTTAAGGAACCAGTGGGTCAAGGAAGAAATTACAAGAGAAATCAGTAAATATCTGGAGGCAAATGAAAATGAAAACACAACATAGCAAAACTTATGGGATACAGAAAAGGCAGTGCTAACAGGGAAATTTATTGCCCTAAATACCTATATCAAAAAAGAAGAAAGGGCAAAAATCAAGGAGTTAACTGTCCACTTGGAAGAACTAGAGAAAGAACAACAAACTAACCCCAAAGCAAGTAAAAGGAAAGAAATAATGAAGATTAGAGCAGAAATAAATGAAACTGAGAACATGAAAACAATTGAGAAAATCAATAAAACCAGAAGCTGGTTCTATGAGAAAATCATTAAGATTGATGGACCCTTAGCAAGACTGACAAAAAGAAGAGAGAGGATGCAAATAAATAAGATCAGAAATGGAAGAGGAGACATAACCACTGACCCCACAGAAATAAAGGAGTTAATGCCAGGATACTATGAAAAACTTTATGCTAATAAATACAACAATGTAGATGAAATGGACAACTTCCTAGAAAGGCATGAGCAACCAACTCTGACTCGAGAAGAAATACATGACCTCAACAAACCAATCACAAGTAAAGAAACTGAATCAGTCATTAAGAAGCTCGCCAAAAAGAAAAGTCCAGGACCAGATGGCTTCACATGTGAATTCTACCAAACATTCCAGAAAGAATTAGTACCACTCCTGCTCAAACTCTTCAAAAATATTGAAGAGGAGGGAAAGCTACCTAATTCATTCTACGAAGCCAACATCACCCTCATACCAAAACCAGACAAACATACTACAAAAAAAACTACAGACCAATCTCTCTAATGAATATAGATGCAAAAATCCTCAACAAAATCTAGCAAATCGAATCCAGCAACACATTAAAAGAATTATACATCACGACCAAATAGGATTCATCCCAAGTATGCAAGGATGGTTCAACATAAGAAAATCAATTAATGTAATACACCATATCAACAAATCAAAGCAGAAAAAGCACATGATTATCTCGATTGATGCAGAAAAGGCATTTGACAAAAGTCAACATCCTTTCCTGTTGAAAACACTTCAAAGGATAGGAATACAAGGGAACTTCCTTAAAATGATAAAGGGAATATATGGAAAACCACAGCTAATATCATCCTCAATGGGGAAAAACTGAAAACTTTCCCCCTAAGATCAGGAACAAGACAAGGATGTCCACTATCACCACTGTTATTCAACATCGTGTTGGAAGTTCTAGCCAGAGCAATTAGACAAGAAAAAGAAATATAAGGCATCAAAAATGGAAAGGAAGAAGTAAAACTCTCACTGTTTGCAGATGACATGATACTATATGTCGAAAACCCCGAAGAAACCACAGCAAAACTACAAGAGCTAATAAACGAATACAGCAAAGTGGCAGGATACAAGATCAACACTCAAAAATCTGTAGTGCTTCTACACACTAGTAATGAACAATCTGAGGGGGAAATCAAGAAACAAATTCCATTTACAATTGCAACCAAATGAATAAAATATTTAGAAATAAATTTAACTAAAGAGGCAAAACACCTATACAAAAAAAACTACAAGAAATTGTTAAAAGAAATCACAGAAGACCTAAATAGATGGAAGAGCATACCGTGTTCATGGATTGGAAGACCAAATCTAGTTAAGATGTCAATTCTACCTAAATTGATTTACAGATTCAATGCAATACCAATCAAAATCCCAACAACTTACTTTTCAGAAATAGAAAAACCAATAAGCAAATTTATCTGGAAGGGCAGGGTGCCCCAAATAGCTAAAAGTATCCTGAGGAAAAAAAATGAAGTCAGAGGTCTCATGCTACCTAACTTTAAGGCATATTATGAAGCTACACTGGCCAAAACAGCATGGTACTGGCATAAAGATAGATATATTGACCAATGGAATCGAATAGAGTGTTCAGATATAGACACCCTCATCTATGGACAATTGATTTTTGATAAGGCAGTCAAGCCAACTCACCTGGGACAGAACAGTCTCTTCAATAAATGGTGCCTAGAGAACCAGATATCCATATGCAAAAGAATGAAAGAGGACCCGTATCTCACACCCTATACAAAAGTTAACTCAAAATGGATCAAAGACCTAAACATTAGATCTAAGACCATAAAACTATTAGAAGAAAATGTAAGAATATATCTTATAAATCTTAAACTAGGAGGCGGTTTCCTAGACCTTACACCCAAAGCACGAGCATTGAAGAAAGAAAGAAAGAAATGGGAACTCCTCAAAATTAAACATTTTTGCATGTCAAAGAACTTCATCAAGAAAGTAAAAAGACAGCCTACACAATGGGACACAATATTTGGAATCAATGTATCAGATAAAGGTCTAATATGCTGAATATATAAAGAGATTGTTCAACTCAACAACAAAAAGACAGACAACCCAGTTACAAAATGGGCAAAAGACTTGAACAGACACTTCTCAGAAGAGGGAATACAAATGGTCAAAATACACATGAAGAGATGCTCAACTTCCCTGGCTATTAGAGAAATGCAAATCAAAACCACAATGAGATATCTCACACCCATCAAAATTGCCATTATTAATAAAACAGAAAACGACAAGTGCTGGAGAGGATGTGGAGAAAGAGGCACATTTATCCACTGTTGGTGGGAATGTCAAATGGTCCAACTGCTGTGGAAGGCAGTTTGGCGGTTCCTCTAAAAGCTGAATATTGAATTGCCACATGACCCGGCAATACCACTGCTAGGTATCTCCTCAAAGGACATGAGGGCAAGGACCCCTGTCTACTTGGGATATGACTCCCAGGGGTGTGGACCATCCTGGCAACGTGGGACAGAAATCCTAGAAAGAGCTGAGACTCAGCATCAAGGGATTGAGAAAACCTTCTCGACCAAAAGGGGAAAGAGTGAAATGAGACAAAGTGTCAATGGCTGAGAGATTCCAAACAGAGTCGAGAGGTTATCCTGGAGGTTATTCTTACGCATTAAGTAGATATCACCTTTTATTCAAGATGTAATGGAGAGGCTGGAGGGAACTGCCTAAAAATGTAGAGCTGTGTTCTAGTAGCCATGTTTCTTGAGGATGATTAAATAACGATATAGCTTTCACAATGTGACTGTGTGATTGTGAAAATCTTGTGTCTGATTGCTCCTTTTATCTACCTTGTCAACAGAGGAGTAGAACATACGGAATAATAATAAATCATAGGAGGAACAAATGTTAAAATAAATTTAGTTTGAAATGCTAGTGATCAATGAAAGGGAGGGAAGGGGTATGGTATGTATAATTTTTTTTTCTGTTATTGTTTTATTTCTGTTTCTGTTGTCTTTTTATTTCTTTTTCTGAATTAATGCAAATGTTCTAAGAAATGATCATGATGATGAATATGCAACTATGTGATAATATTGTGAATTACTGATTATATATGTAGAACGAAATGAGCATATGTTAAGAATGTTTGTGTTTCTGTCATAGTTAAAAAAATTTTTTTAATAAAAAAAATTTTAAAAAGCATATCTTTGAAAAAAAATTAAACAGTCTTTTGCTATCATTAAGATGAAAGAAAAATTCAAATAAAGATAGTGTTACCACTTATAAATTCTTATTGAGAAACGGGAAATACACTCTACCAAATATAACAGTAAAATTATCAAAACAAACTCAATCACCTTTTTAGAAAAACATTATAAAATTGAATTTATTGAGTTTCACACAAGATGCACTTATAAAATTAGTACTGAATATCATTGTAACAGAAGAAATAAACATCATCCCAAACTTCCTACTGCATCTGCAAGGGAAATGAAAATTTTATGAAAATGACAACACAACAATTCAAGCTGAACTAAAAGATATGCCCAAATCATGTTCTTGCTCTAATCAGGGTTATGTTTGGCATAGTTTTCACCAAACTGCTTCCGTTTACGATGGAAACTGATACCTTCGTTGATGAAAGAGAGGATGGATAAAATAATAATAATTCTAAAACGGGACTTCACTGAAATATACAAACAGTAATAAAGTCTTTTCACTTTTAACTTAAAATACTTCCTGGTTTCAAAAAAGCATTTCTGTACAATGTCTTCTTTTACCCTAAATGAACATCAATCTTCAGATTTCTTTAGTTAATGCAAAACATTAAAATTCACTTTTGTATTTCAAACGAACAAGCCAAAGTATTAAAGCTTGTTTTCTATTTCACCCATGAAATAAACAAATAGCCTAAAATTTACCTTAACATATGCTTGAAACATCTGCACAAGAAGTGACCTTCAAACTCAAAACATCAAAGGAAATAACAGTTAACCATTAATGTCTTCTGGACAGTTCTGAAAATAGAAGTTGTAAAATGTTTATAAAAATGCAGAGAGGTTTATCAAGATAAAATGTGATCCTATGATACAGGCCACAAACTAGTAACTAAGCTGACATGGAATCTCTATTTCAAACAAAACCAAAAAGTGCATTTTGGCTGCTGTCCCCCATATCCATATACAATCTTCACAACTCAGGAGAGTCATCAGCACACCCACCGACTTTCACACAGGTACACTTTCAACATGGGCCTGGCCCCACCCCAATAGGCATACCCCAACAGACCTGCACCCCCAGTACAGATGTGCCAAACAGAAAGATGCAATTTGTTTTATAAGACCAAGCAAGACGATACTGCTCAATCTCCTTAAGCTATTTACGTTAAAACTGTTTTCTAAAAAACCCAGGTAAAGTTGACACCTGTAAATTTTGTACACTAACAATTTTTCAGCCTATATAACAAGTTATAAAGCAATTAATTTTAACATGAAACCAGTTAATAAACCTTAACACTGCTCTGCTTTTTTCAGTATAAAAGGTACCTTTCTGTAAAGGAATTTTTATCTAATCTGCTGCAATTAAACAACACACAACTCACAGTTGCTTTAAAGAGTAAACAACAAAATTATGGGAAAATTTTCTGAGTGATGTACAACCTTAATTGATTTTTAAAAAAATAAAGTGGATTGGGGTACTGCTTTGTTTTTTTGTTTTCCTATAAAATGCTACTAGGCATCACATCATATTTAAGGTAGCCTTTTATTCTCATTAGTTCAGATACATCTTCAAGGATTACTCTGGTGGTAAGACTATTTATCCTGACTCATGTTTAATGAATTTTTTTTAATGTTTTGGCAAATGATGTCAAGTTTGAAAACTGTCTGTGAAAGTAGTATGAGACTGGAAAGGTAATGTTATGGTAAAAGTTTCACAGTTTTCCAGGTATCTCCCTATACTGAAGAGGCTTCGAGGCAAATCTGATATTCTGGAAGCTCAGGCTGACAAAGCAGAGGTGACCTGATGGTACTTCAACTGGGTTCCAGAAGTGATGTGGTGGTTTGCCAAGCAGGAGGGAGTTCCCATAATCCATGTGAAGTTCCCAAAGAGTCAGGCTGGAGGTCACTGCTGTTCTCGATCTGACTTTCAATGAAACCACCTTACTGGGAGAAAGATGCTAATATCATCTTGCCATTAATAATTTAAGTTTTTAAATAAATATTTAAGTGCCATTTTAAGCAACTGTCCATCCTGGCCACACAGGCTTACTGCCCAGGGCGCAGTATCTTCAGCACATGCAGCCACAGAATTTAGTCAATTCGGTTTCCGCAAATTGTAAACCTGTCTATGTCTAACAAATCTTTCTTTGAGGATCTATGTTTTAGTTCAGAATTTTCCTGTGTTATATCCTTCTCATCACCATCTGGAGTTGTCAGAAACTGATCAGAATTGCTTGTCACAAGCAATGGTGTCACATTTTCCTTTTGATGAGTAGGCTGGCTAGTGACTGAAGCAGACGGGTTTTCTTCTGTGGAAAAACAGATCCATTTAACTATAATTAGCAAAGGCCTTTCTCCAATTTATAATAAATATGAGCTTACCAGTATAATGGTACTGCAAGTGTTCATTAGGCACACTATAAGATAAAAGCAAATGATAACCAAATAGCATGTTGCAGAAGAAGACATAATATATAATGAAACTTCGAGCCTACATCATCTCTGTTAAACCAAAAATTTAAAGAAAGGCTACAACTATATGGATCACATCACACAAAAACACATCATATAACCTGACAGATCAGATCAGAACTTCTATATAACAAAGTCCCTGCTATACAACCAAGTCCCAATATGAATGCTGCCAGACCTGAACAATTAACGCTGGCTCCTACATTCAGGACATCAGGGAGTAGCCTAAGTAGAATCTAATATTGTCCATCTCTTTAGTTCCCCGTAAAGGCAGGCATGACAAGCATGGCCCTCTCTTCCTCCTTTGCTGGCCCTCATCCACCCCTACAGTCTGATTTCCTGCTCCTTTCTAGAGCAAACTCCACATCCTAGGACAATTGAGCTTCTAGTTTTCCACAGGCTGGGTGCTTTTTCATGCTTCCGTGACTTAACTCACACTAGTCCCTTTGCTGAAATGCTCTTTTCATGCATCTTCACCAGGCCTATTTCTTCTCATCCTTCAACATGTCATTCCAGCCTCAGTGCCTCCAAGGAAGAGCCCCTCTCCTGTATTCTCCAAACTTCTGTGGATAACTCTGGGCACCTCTATTTGGATCATCCACTTATGTGTGTCTCCCCTGTCACACTGGGACCATGTCTTATTTACCTTTGTATCTCCAGCACTTCTGACCCTCCCTGGCACACTGTTGGCTACACACATTTAAAAATAAACTATTTCAGCTAAAAGTCATATGAATGAATTATCTATATTAACAAAGAAATGACATCTAATGACAAAAATTAAGTCAGTTGTTCCATTTCTTTCTCCAATTCTTCAAGCTAGAAGCCCTGGAATCATCCTAAGTCCTTCTCTTTTCTTCATACTGCATAACTGCTCATCAGAAAATTCTGTGCTCTTCTAGATCTATCCAGGATCTGGTGTGTTCTCCCACTTACACCACCATCACCTTGCTTTCAGCCAGGCAGCCTTCTCCCTTGCCTCTGCTTCCTGGCTCACCACTCTTGATTCTATTTTCTACCAAGCTCGAGAATTATCCTTTTAAAATGTAAGCTGGATCACATCACTCCTCTGTTCAAAGACCTGCAATGGGTCCTATCTCACTTGCAGTAAAAGCCCAGGTCCTATAACAAGACCTAGAGTCTCTGTGTCCTCAGGTCCCTTCTTTAGACCCTTCCCCATCCTCGGTCTACTCGCCACTCTGGTCTCTGCTGGTCTTCAACATGCCAAACATGTTTACTAGTTAAACTCCCCGATCCCCAGCCAATCTAGACTGAGCTTCACCAGGGTAGAGACACACCCTACTTTTTTCCACTGCTGTACCCCCCACGTACTCGATAATCACCTGTTGAATACTGAATGAATAAATGTGAAAATCAAGATCACTGTACCGTGTGGATCTATGATAAGATCTAAAATATAACAATAATTTTTTTAAAAAACTACTCAAACTGAAACCAAATTTTGAGAGCACTGCTAAATGTTGACTCAATAGTGATCATTATTAGGTAACATTTAGACAAATGAACTCTTCAGAAAACAATTCAGAGGTGGTGGAATGAACTAAACATAAATAAACATACCTTGAGACGGTTTACTTTTGTTTTGTGATTTATTGGATGGTTTGCCAGGAGTGCTGGTTGGGGGAGGATTAAACAATTTTTCTTCCATTTTGGCTTCCTTCACATATTGGCACGATTTTCCCAATAGTACAATGCTATTAAGTACTTTCAGGGATATCAACCTAAATCCAGAAGCACAACAAACAGCCACTATTATAATGAATTTAAAGATGGTAAAAGAAGTCTCCTGTCATCTACTAATGAGTAGCAGGACTGTGGGGGGAAAAAAAGGGGAGCCAAGGAACTAGAGGGACCTGTGTTTCAGATGGAGAAATTACTTATACAGAGGCTGATTTTCCTGAGGTATCTTTACCATGGGAGAAACAGAGAATTTGATAATTTCTATAGTTCTCTGTATAAGAACAAATTATACCAGTAAAACGTTTTTCCTGGTACTGAATATTTAACAAGATTTATAAAGCAAATACATTTAGAGCATGCAAATGAATAAAAAGAGCATAAAAATAACTTGCAATTCTATACCCAGTGGTGATAATTTTGATATTTTGGTATATTATCTTTCAGGCATTTCTGCTAAAAGTATATATCCACTTGTACATTTGACTGTGCAGAAATGGAGTCAAGTGATGCAGGCTATTTTACCAGGTAGAGGGGAAGACTATGAGCCAAAGCATAGATTCTGGAGTCCAGGTGTCTGAGTGCAAATGCTGACTCCACTCTTTAGAACCCATATAGACCTGTGTAAGTTACTACACCAGCTACTCCATAAAGTGGATGATTCAGGTAAGGTGCTTGGAACAGTGATTGGCACTCAGAAACATCAACTGATTTTATTTTACTTAACATATCATGAATATTTTGCTCTATCAGTAAATGTTACTCAGTGATATTATTTTAAATAGTCATAATATTTCACTGTATGGATTATAATATAACAATACCCCAAAAAGCATGCCCTAATTTCTGGATATTTAGATCATTTCCAATACTTCGCTTTTAATAAAAGTTTGTGAATACAAAAAAGCTATAGGTAAACCTGTATTTCCTTAAGGTAGGTAAATCACTAGATTCCTTAATAATTATAGAAGTGGAATTTCTGGGTCAAAAGATAACATTTTTTTAAGGCCTTTGATATAAAATCTGACCAAAAATAATTCCAGAAAAAAATTTCACATATGGGGAACTTAAATGGCACAGTGTTAAGGGCCGCAATACCAGCTGTAAAAGCTAAACGAGGGATGGTGCAACGGTGGCTCAGTGACAGAATTCTCACCTGCCATGCTGGAGACCTAGGTGTGATTCGTGGAGCCTGCCCATGCCAAAAAAAAACCACTAGTGAAGTGGATTGCTGTTTCTATGCCTGAGATGAAATCTTGGGAATAACACGAAATTATAAATCAGTGAAGGCAATGAAAGTCTGAGGAGGGGTCTACCAGGATCAAGTAAGAAGCAAATGAGGTTTGCATAACTGCTCCAGCCCTTCCATTCCAAGAGCTAAGAATGCAAACATTAAAGACCTCAAAAAGTCCCATGGTCGAAGCCCTTCTACATGCATAAATAAGACTCCTGAGTTTAACTGCAATGCAATTTTCCCTTGGACTACTTACTCATATCTTCTGCTGCTTTCTTAACATTGCCTAGGAGATGCCTGATAAGCATTTCAAACGTACTAAATCCAAATCAGGACTCTTAATTCCAAACCTGCCCTACCTTGGAGCTGAAACCCAAGGCCCTCCCTGTGGCCGGTCATCCTCTCCCACAGGCTCTGCTTGGACCACCAGCTGTTCCTTCCATCAGGCAAGTGTCCTTCCCTGAGTTCCCTCTGCCGAGCCTGCTCTCCTCCAGGTTCCTCACTCTATTTTGGTCTCCTCATGAATATTAGCTAACCAGAGAGGCTGCCCCCTAACTTTTCCTAAGGCAGTTCCCATCGTCATACTCCAAATCCTTACACTACCCTCAATTTTCTTAATAACACCCACTATCAACAGTCATTTTTAATCTATTTGTTGTTTTCGTTGTTGTCTCTTTTTCCCACTTGAATTAAAGTTACCCAAAGGCCGGGAACTTGTCTGTCTGCTTTTCTGTTGGTCCCTACGCCACACCTAACACATGGCAAGTGCTTCACTGCTGAATGGCTTAGTGAGGGCCGAGGCCAGCAAGTCTTCCTTTCACAGCTCCATGGAGAAAGCTGGAGGGAAAGAGACTGAAACTGGGTGTGGTGGGGAAAAAAGCACAGCATTTGATAGCAGAAAGCGGAGCTGAACTCTGATTTGTTATTAACGAATAGAGATTGTTGGGTTTAATGGAGCCAGTGAGTACAAATGCCTTGGTGAACAACATGATTTTTGGAGGAGAAGGTAGTTTGGGGATAATCCCAACAGAAGGATAATTAGGATAAACCAGTAGAGTGGAAAGGTCAGAGAGTAGGTCTGCCTGGTTGCACTGTCCACACAGAGAAGTAATAAGAAGTTTGGCGACCAGAGGCATGGAGAGAGGAGGGTAGGTAGAGAAAGCAAAAGTCCATGGAATTAAAAATAACTCAGATGAGAGGATATCCACTTTGATGGATTATGCAATATTATAGCTAAATTAGGATTTTCAGGTGTAGCATATATACATACTTCATTTCCTGCTTTATTTATGTTAAGAGAAAAACACTAGAATTATTAGCTTGTTAAACAAAGATAGGAGCAATTATAGCAGTAAAGCTTGATAACCAAGGCACAATGCTAAGAACAATTTTGAGGGGCAGTCCAACAACTCGTACCAGAAAAGGAGGGCTTCATGTTTTCTAATGACAAAATAAATGAAAAAAAGTGACATCCTAATATAATAAAGCATTTATATGTTCATTGAAATGGAAAACAGGATGCCCTCTGAGCAGAGAATGAAGAGTGACTGTTCACCTACTCCTTCCACAGATGATTCCTAGGCACCAGGAAAAAACAAGGAAGAAAGCTACACTCACAACACACATCTGCAACACAACGGATGTCTCTAGAAACCAAACTCATTGTAAGGGCAGAATCTGCATGAATGGACTGCTTGAGTCATTACTGTTATGCTGATTCTCTCCCCACGTTTTTCCTCTTGACATTTCAGTTCTGACCTCCCTCACAGACCAACACTGAGTGGGCATAAATGCAGATGTACCGTATTGCAAGCAAGTGAGGGACAGCTTTTCTTTTTTTCTTTCTTAGTAAGAAAATCTAAAGCTACTTTATCACAAATTCACTTCTTGGGAAAGGAAAACTCACAATGGCAAAACCACTATTTTACATTGTGTATATCGAATATTAGTAAAGAATTACTTCATTTTTATTTTCTAAGTTTTTCTTGATACTGTATTACACTCTTTAATATGTGTTGTATTTTATCTGATGTACAAAAAGTAATAATTTCTATTACTATCTGCATGGATAACACAGGGCATCATAAGTAGTACATGTAACAATATTCTGAGTATACTTAAAACATTATACTTACAAATGGAGATGAAAAGAACAACAGAATAATGCCATGTTTTTAAATGCTACAATGGAATAAAACAGTACAGAAGCAAAACAAATCCAACTGGCCTCTTAGTTTCCACCGTCTCCCATCCATTCTCCACACTGCAGACTGTGCAGCCTTTACAAAGCATGCCTCAGATTAGGCCAGCCCTGCTCAAGCCCCCAGATGGCATCTCCAGTGGCTGGAAGAACATCCAAGGTCAGTGAGGGCTGTATGATCTGGTCCCTGCCAGCATTCTGGCCATACTCCTTGTCATCTTCTACACTCACTGATCTCTGCAAATGCTTCTAGACTTGCTGTTCCCTGTACCTAGGAGGAGGAGTGTTTAGGTCTTAAGATTGCTGCCTCCTTAATATTACGTTGATCTCATTCCCCTACTCAGATGGGCCTTCTCAGAAATCCCATTTTGGAGCTGCTTTCCAACTCACTCTGTATATACTATTTTCTTCATATTGTTAACTGCTATCTTAAACTGTTCTTGCTGTTTAACAGTTGAACATTTGTCTCCCCAACCAGAATTTAAGCTACATGAACTTCAGGCAAAGTTCAAGCAGTCTTAAGCATGGATACCACATTTCTGTATCACCTGTGGGTTTACATGACATAGGGATACAGGATGTTAAATAATTAAATGTGACAAACACACTAAAAGTTCAATGATGTTTTTAAATATCGAAAAAATGACTGATTGCAACAGAAGGCTTTTTTCCCCAAGGTTTCTTTATCTATATAAGACATATAGAGACTTCATGTTTCAAATTCAATGAAGATTTTTTAGAAGCTATATTTCACAATATACTGTTCATAAAAGAAATACAGGTGAAACTGGAATCTTAAGCAAAAAGGGTTAAGTAAATGATTACACTAGAGATTAATATAAAATATAAAGCACCATTAAAACTATTGCCAAATAGAAATGTATTTAATTTAATCAGGGTTATCCAAGTCACAAATACACTTGGAGGTACATGCTATTAAGGGAACTCCAACTTCTACGACATTGTGCATTTATACTTTACTTTTAACCAAAAGTATACTCAAGAATAATCTTACCCAAAATAGAAGAGTATGACACACGCGTAAGACAGGATTCCTTGCACTTTAATTGAGCTTGTTACAACTCTGATGAGCTAGGCAGAAACAAACCAAAACAACAAAACATACAAACAGAACATAAAACCACAAAGTTATTAGTTAACACTTAAATAGAAGATCTCTCCATGCTGACTTTAACAAAGGCATATACCTGCAGCTGTGGCCTCTGTCTAAATCCAAGTAGACAGTAACAGATCTGTCCATTCATACCAGGATCTGCCTGACTGTGAAGTGTTCTGTGGTAGATTTTGGTTTGCTCAGGCAAATCCAGGAGGCCTGTGGCTAATGCTCCAGACTGTTGCTGACTCTCTGAAGTCAGTCACTATATCCAGGTTTATGAATGATGCATGGAGTTGTACCTCAGGGAGATGCAAATCAGCTCATTTTTAAATGAGGAGTTATTCTGGAAAGCACAAATTAATTTGCCTTGCGATGTGTCTTCCTAACAGAGCCAGAAACGTTTAGTGGGCATTTCCCTTTATTCCTGCTTCTTTTTACTTTGTTTTTTGACTATTAACTCCCACTAACTTGCAGGGAGCCCAGAGAAAGGGAAAGCATAAGAGACTTGCACTGTTTTAAAAAAACTAAATACCAATATAGAATAAGTGAAGAGCGGAAAATTTCTCTTTTGGATAGCTATAATTAAACACCCATTTTCTTACATATCTCACAGAAGTTAATGTGTAAAAGCACTTATCATTGGAATTCTGAATAAATCTGACAGATCCTATCAAGGGGAAATGTTTATACATTATAGGCACTGCTGTGCCCATGCGTTACATTGCAAGGGCCCTGATACAAGGAAATAAAAAATCAGGGAAAATAATTTGCCTTAACCTGTAATATCACATAATCATTACATGGAAGGGTCTATTAAGGTATCCCAAGTATCATAACTTATGTTTTAAAAGTATGTTAAAAATGCTTTTAATGAAAGAACAATTGGAAAGACGTCAGGGGAATGGATTGTCATATATTAGTTTAACACTTAAAAAAATGACATGGAAGCCCCCAACCCTGACAAAATTACTAAAAGGGAAATGTAACGTTGTACAAATGTTTGTGTAAAAAGTTGATGTGGCTCTAGGATTTTATTAATTAATATGAAAAACAAGGCAATTATCGTACTTAAGCTTAAATGATTTCATTTTTTTATCTGGAATAATATTAGTTAACTTTAAGACACATGAGCCTAATACTAATTTCCATGAATGCTTAATGTGTTTCTTTTACTTTTTTGGATATGAGTTCATTTAAGAACAAAAGTATTATCTAGAAGGCCACACTGCAATCCTTGTCTTAATTAAATAATTAACTTAATTACTGAGGTCTCAGTATATTTCTCAAGGCTCCCAGGTGCCTGCCAAAGCTATGATGCCACTATGAAGCTCTGTGAGTAAAGCACTACAAAAAGAAAGCCCACTTGGGCAGTGCGATGGTGGCTCAGTAGCAGAATCCTTGCCTGCCATGTTCAATTCCTGATGCCTGCCCATGTGGGAAAAAAAAAAAAAGCCCACTAGATTATCACATGATTAAATAATCCCCTTGGAAAATACAGGAGGTTTTCCATAAGTGTTTTTGCCAATACAGCTAATCAAAAGAAAGCTATATTATTATCTAATAAACAAGCAATTAACATAATTTAAAATACTTACAATGTGCCAATCGAGAAAGTCACACTGAAATTTAAATATTTAAAATTATTCATCAACCACTACCTAAAAAGAGCCAGGCAAGCTATTTGTCTAAAACAGGTTGATGTAGGTTGATATAACCTATATTTTCTTTATACTTAGTTGGTTCCCATGAGACTTTGCACTTGTAGAACTCTAGATGTCCTTTCGGCAGAAAGACAGTTGGATCTTTTCTGATGTGAGAATAGCTAATCAAGAACATAATAAAATACAAGTGTAGACAGCAAATCTTCTTAATTAAAGTTATTACAGCCTCGATACGGTCCAGTGACTACTTGTAAGGCTGTACTGACCAACTCATTAAAATAGTTCAGGTTGATGAAATTATTTCATACCTTTCAGTGTTACTTTTATTTTTAAAATACTATGATAAATTCAGTATTTTGGAGGGCAGTTTGACAGGACTATTCTTTGACCCAGTAATTTCAGTTCTAGGAATATATCCTAAGGAAAGTAGTTATAAATGGCACATAATGGTTTATCCACAAGAACATGTATTGCAGTGACATATGCAGTAGTGAAACTTTGGAAACAGACTAAGTGGGTTAAATAAATTATGGTATACCCACAT